>SDVV010024363.1:0-12598 GCA_016164225.1 Gammarus roeselii
ATAAATTGATTCATTTATATATAGAGTAAAAATACATAACTCTGGTCTATGACTTATACATAAGGCAGGAGGAAGACTGAGCATGGTTCGAAAAAGCTACAAGGTTTGAGCACATCACTTTTTATAATGATTTCTACTAAGCTCCTAAAGCACAGTCCTTGTCTTCCAATGCTAACTGTACGCAAGAGTCAATTTCCTTTACCAACACTTTCCGCTCCACTTCCACTCTTCTTTACAGGGCTTCGTAATTTGAAGAAAATGGATCTAAAGTACGGCTGGTCGGCAATTTCTGTACATGCATATAATGTGGTAAGTATACACAGGAAATAATTACCAACATGAACGACACATAAGATCATTGCTTCATAAGGAGGATGGACATGACTGTGCGTGGGTGGGTGTATGTCCATACATACATATACACACTAGAATATAAAAATATAAATGCTCGGAAATATATCTCCGCTGTACTAATATTTACGTAATAGAGCTGGCAGCGGGGCTTCAGAAATTACAACCGCAAACTAAATGATTGCCTGTTTATAAAGCGGTAGACTGGAATTTCCTAATACTAATTTGACGTTGTGATAATAATAACAGTGTTCGAACGAACTAAGGTGCGATATTTCGGCGCTATAAGTGCATGCCGGGACCGGTGTAAGTGTAGCAGAAACATATATAATATGGGCCGAATGATGGAGCCCTCCCAGAGGTGTGTGTATGTACCCTAGGGTAGCTGATGACCACGTTTCCTGTGGTTACTGATCAGGCATGCCAAGGATACATACAGTAGTCAGCAGTAGTACAACTAGTGCGAGGGTGATAGTCCAGCTGGGGCGATGGTGATAGTCCAGCTGGGGCGACGGTGATAGTCCAGCTGGGGCGACGGTGATAGTCCAGCTGGGGCGACGGTGATAGTCCAGCTGGGGCGACGGTGATAGTCCAGCTGGGGCGACGGTGATAGTCCAGCTGGGGCGACGGGGATAGTCCAGCTGGTGCGACGGTGATAGATGGCTAGTGCGACTAAGTAAGTCCAACTTGTGCGTCTGTGATGGTACAGCTAGTGCAACGGCGATAGTTAAGCTGGTCCAAGTCAAACTAGAACAAGCAAAGCTAGTATGATTCAAGCTTGTACGAGTCAAGCCAGAAAGAGACTAGCTTGTATGAAGCAAGCTGGTTCGAGCCAAACTAGACAAACGCTGAGCTAGTATTAGTTAAGCATTCGCGATTGAAACTAGAAGAATCAAAGCTAGTATGATTCTAGCTGATGCGAGTGAAACTAGAACAAGCTAAGCTTGTATTAGTCAAGTTAACTCGGGTCAAGCGAATTATGATCATGCTGGTTCCGTGTAGGCACCGACATTGGGTCCAACACGGAACCGACCTAATCATTATACCCGTGGAGGACAGCCGGCTTCCTATAGTTTCACTAGTACACGCTTGACTAATACTAGCTTAGCATTCATCTAGTTCGACTCGGCTTGTTAATAAGTTTAGTTTAATGATCACTAGTCTGTCAATCATTGGCAAGACCAAGGGATTGCTTATCAGCACTACGTACACTATTGAGCGTAAGACCACAAGCCCACGTCAGTAAACTATTTACCGACATAGGGGCCAACACGGAGCCAACAGGTGAGTGTGTGTAATTATTACGAGCTAAATATGCTGAACACTGGCCTAGATAGGTATCTAGCACCACACCACGCACGCCTTGTGAGAACAAAGCCAAAGTACTAAGCAGTTATTAACCTACCTGCATCACAAAGTACGACATTGTCTCCAGCTACAGATCATAAATCGCTTGGCAGATTTCCCGAGGGTGGATTGGGACTCAGTATGTGGTGGGAGTTTGTAAATACCCTATCTTGCTGAACACTACCTACCAACCTACCACTGCCTACCAGCCTGCCACTGCCTACCAACCTGCCACTGCCTACCAGTCTGCCACTTCCTACCAGCTTACCACTGCCTACCAGCCTGCCCCTGCTTACCAGCCTGCCATTGCCTACCAGCCTGCCACTGCCTACCAGCCTGCCACTGCCTACCAACCTGCCACTGCTTACCAGTCTGCCACTGCCTACCAGCCTGCCCCTGCCTACCAACCTGCCCCTGCCTACCAGCCTGCCACTGCCTACCAACTTGTCCCTGCCAACCAACCTGTCCCTGCCTACCGGCCTACCACTGCCTACCATCCTGCCACTGCCTACCAGCCTACCATTGCCTACCAGCCTATCAGTCTACTGTTGTAGAGTTCAAATTTTAAGGTTGTTCAATGCGTTAAAGGTGGAGCGAGGTTGTGATGAAGACAAGATATTTATATCATATTATTTTGAATAATGTAACATTAACAAGTAAACAGGGTACTTCTCAAACGAGCATGAATAATGATTGTGATACTATAATAAGAGCAGCTACAAGTCAAGGCCTCTGATTGATATTGTGCAGCTGTTATGATATCTGAATAGGTTTACAATTGCACGAACACGGAGGCTTATAATTGTAAGCGATTAAAATAGACAAAAAGAGACGGTGCGTTGTGAATGAGAAGTGTACCCTGCAGTGCCCAACTACACACTGCTGCCACGACTGACAGTCTTACATAAAGGCAGGCACCTTGCTTCTCTTGCGTGAGAAGGGAATTGACCAATCAGGAAGTAGCCTCACCGTTCGTCAACCTCTGAGGGGCGTGTCCCCCCGGTTTCATATCTCTTACTGGCACACCAGAAACATCACAGACTCCTCCTCTATTTTGGTTATACATACAAGGCTATGAAGGCAATAGAGAGTAAATACAAAGCCAGCTGCTGCTACCCCTATACCGGCCATCAAAACTGCTGATCTCGTTACAACAGACAGGCACAAATGACCCCCCATTAGACGACGGGTCTTCGACGAGTAACCAAATCCGAGGGCACACATCTGTTTGCTGAAGGAAGCAATTTTCGGGGGAGGCTAGCCCTATCCAGCCGCTCTCATCGTGAGAAACTCACACTTTGGCTACATATTATAAGCGTAAAAACGGAGTGTTATAACACTACCACTGTCTACCAGCCTACCACTGCATACAAGCCTGCCACTACCTACCAGCCTACCACTACTTACCAGTCTACCACTGCCTACCAGCCTACCATTGCTTTCCAGCCTACCACTGCCTAACAGCCTATCACTGCCGACCAGGCTTCCTCTGCCTACCAGCCTACCTATGCTTACAAGCCTATAAGTCTACAACTGTCTACCAGCCTACCACTGCCTACCAGCTTGCCACTGCCTACCAGCTTGCCACTACCTTCCAGCTTACCACTACCTACCAGTTTACCATTGCCTACCAGCCTATCACTGCCTACCAGCATACAACTGCCTACCAGTCTACCACTGCCTACCAGTCTACCGCTGACTACCAGCCTACCACTGGCTACCAGCCTACCACTGCCTACCAACCTACTACTACCAACAAGTCTACAACTGCCTACCAGCCTACCACTGCCTACCAGCCTACCACTACCTACCAGCCTACCACTACCTACCAGTCTACCACTACCTACCGGCCTGCCGTGGACTTTGTGAACAACGATAAAGGTCACACAATACACGAATATAAATTAATTGTAAATTGACCTATCTATCAACATCTATAAATTTTCAATCATGTAAAATATATACTCACATAGATATCTGAATTAATATATTCACGTGGACATCTGAGTTATTATACTCTTACAAATTCTTTTTTTTTTAATGGAGTGGGGTTTGTGTACTCCGAACTCCTTTTTTTGCATAGAAAGGAGGCTTGTGTACTCGAACTCCTTTTTTTGCATGGAGTGGGGCTTGTGTACTCGAACTCCTTTTTTTGCATGGAGTGGGGCTTGTGTACTCGAACTCTTTTTTTGCACGGAGTGGAGCTTGTTTACTCCGTACTCCTTTTTTGCATGGAGTGGGGCTTGTGTACTCGAACTCCTTTTTTGCATGGAGTGGGGTTTGTGTACTCGAACTGCTTTTTTGCATGGAAAGGGGCTTGTGTACTCGAACTCCTTTTTTGCATGGAGTTGGGCTTGTGTACTAGAACTGCTTTTTTGTATGGAGTGGGGCTTGTGTACTCGAACTGCTTTTTTACATGGCATTACCCCACTATAGCATGGCCTTACCCCCACTTCAGCATGGCCATACCCCACTCCATGGATACAGACACTCCTGTTTATCGTGTTGCCAGCCCAAGGATACAAACACTTCTGTTTATCGTGCCAGGCCATGGATACAGACATTTTTGTTTATCGTGTCGCCAGCCTAAGAGGACAGACACTTCTGTTTATCTAGCCCTGCCTCGTCCCATGCGAGCAGCGTCTCCTGCCCTCCCTCTGGACATCGTACCGCTGCTACGGGACTCCTCGACTTGACTCCGGACATCGAATCGCTGCATACGGGACATCGTACCACTGCTGCGGGACATCGCGTCAACAAAATAGCCGTCAATGCATGGTTTCAATAGCCGTCATTGTATAGTTAGGTCTTGATAACCTATTTCAATACTGTGAAAATAAGTGTAAAAATTTATGATCTATTGGTTTGATTTAAATGTATATTTTTATTATAGCTGTGCCCATACTACTTGTGTTTCTCAGCAGTTATTTATTAGTATACTGCTTGTCATCGCACAACTATATTTGAAAACGTATTTCCGCACTGTTAGGATGCTTCTGTTAGAATGACACACTGTTAGGATGCAGCTCTGGTTCGTTTACCATCTATTGTAGCGATGAGTGTGTACCTGCCTGTCTTTATCAGTATTCTAATGTGTTATTGGTTTTCAAATAATCAGCATTTTCAAATGAAGCCGGGTTGCAGTAACGAAATCCGAGGGAATTTGGAGTGCACAGTATCATTGCAATAAACTGAAACCATAAACCAAGCAGCCTCCATTTGATCAAGAAAGATGATGTCTATGTTATGTTGTCAGTTTACTTATTGGAGAATTTGTACCGAAAAATATCTCAAATGACCTCAATACCCTAAAATCCATCCCGCAATAAGAAGTAACTTGCACTAACGCGCATCCAACTGTTATCAATTCAAATCAAATAAATTAAACATAAAATCAAATCAATGAACTGAAGCACTACTGCCAAAATTCAACAAGAATATATCAAATTTTTGTATCTGTTATTACTTTAATTCCACTAGAATAAAAAAAGTAACAATAGGTTATACAAAATTATTTGTCTATGTGATTTTTGCGTCACTCATAATCAAGTGGAAACTTCTGTGACTTGAAAACTAGGAGCAACTGTATGAGCTATTCTCTCACTAAGGGTGCCCTCCCTTCTCTCCTTCCTCCCCCGCGCCCCTACAACCGTTGTCAGAGCTGATCGTCCCCTACACCTCAACCGTATTCTAAGATGTCACTGGTATTACGATTTTCAAAAATGGTCAAATGTGGCCGGTTCTCTGCAACAAAACCACAAGTATCTTGTATCAGGTAGTATCATTGTATTGTACCACTTTACATCTTGCAGCTTGGAGTCGTGCTACGATTTCATAACATCTACCTACTGAATTTAATTTTGTTTTCGTCATTTTCTGATACTCCGCCGGTCATGTCTGGTACAAGGTTGGTGCCCAGAATCATGATATCAACGAGTTAGTTTAGTTAGTTTAGCTTTGCATTCAACCCAAATCTCGCAATAGGAAGTAATCTTGCGCTAACGCGCATCCAACGATACGCGCATTTGACGATACGCGCATTCGACGATACGCGGATCCGACTCTCATATGTATTATTCCCGTTTTAATCCGTTTTCGAATCGTCGTCACAACCCGCATCTAATTATAGTATTGCATTCATATCTGCTGTCTACAAGAAATCACAAAAAAACAAAACTTTAGCTTACGGTCCATTTTCCCACCGGTAAATCCTATAACAGTCCAAGATGGTTCAGGCTAAGCTAGAATGTGGCATCTGCCACACCTCGTACACCGCCGAACTAATAGATTGCCAAAGTTCTTCTGGCTCTGCCAAGACTTTGCGTAGCAGACCCTCAAACGGAGAATGCAAGATATTGTGCTGTAAGTTTTTTCAAGCGCGGAGGAAACCAAACAACTGAAAGCACAAATCAGTCATGCCTCCGATGGCTTATCCAAAACAGAGCCAGTCTCATCCAATGGCTTATCCATAACAGAGACAGTCAACACGGATACCCGATTGCTAGCTGTTGAATTAAAATTGGGAAACGTGCTGAAACAATTTCACGAATATAAAGATCTGATAAGCAGCGATTTAGCAGCAGTCAAATAAACTGTCGAGGTCAACCAAAATCAAATGAAAGAACTCCGAGTGCACCTAGACTCCGAATTCGCCAAGAAGCAGCTCTAGACGCTGAGACAAACGATCGTATTTAACAGAAAGAAAACTCAGTTAAAGATAGCGAGGCACTGTACACAACTGTAGTTAGTAGGAGGCAGCCACGCTGTGACAACGCAACACACGTTGGACCACAATCCCACCACTTTCGACCTAATACACGTAACCGATTTGCTGTATTGCCCTATGAAATGGACTCTCAGAATACAGAAGAAATTATTGTGATTGGTGATTACAATATTACCTCCTTCAAATCAAACCAGCGAACAAGGAGAATTCAACTGAAAATACTCGGCAAAGCTTATTTGAAAATTAACGAGGTCGAAGGCATAATCGCAAAGGAAAGGATACATTCATCTAGGCGAATTATAATACAAGTTTGAGCTAAAGACGTGTCGCAGACGGAATCTAAATGGAAAATGTATAAAGCCATGCTAAACAATATCAAACCTTCACACGCAAACCTCCATGTCACTGGCATCCTGCCCCATCCGAACTAAAGTAGAGATACAAGTTAAGCAAGATGATTTTACTCAACAATCGCCTAGCAACTTTCTGCAAAGCCCAGAAAATCTCGTTCTCGGATCATTGGGATACGATGATCGACCCAACGTACTATAACTTTAATGGAATCACCAACAAGGCTCGCATTAACACGTATGGACTTGATACCATCGAAAACATCATTGAAAACATCGGCACTAGACTTGTCAACAAAAATAAGTCAAAAAACGTAAACGATATCATACCAACAACTCCGCCAGCAGTGCCCGACGTATGACACAGCGACCTCTGCCCGTTTCAATACGAGATACACAACAAATACAAGTGCCCATGAAAACACAACCACAGGTCCTAGCAAAAAATTTCCTGTCATCAATCTAGTCCGAGTTAGAGGTAGTAGTCGCAGCTCTGTTAGTACAACCCGTGTCAACGAAAACGAAAGTCTTACCTCCGACACATGACATCAGAGTAGAAGCAAAATAATTCAAGCAAATCAAGTCAATGTGACTGACGGTACTCTCAAAGGTTACTACGTGAACGCTAGAAGTCTCAGAGACAAAATCGAAGAATTATGTATCCTTGCATTGAATGAAAGTATCGGCATAATAGCAATCATAGAATCGTAGATGAAATCGAGCACCAGGCATTATCTAGTCGAATTTACTCTTCCCAGTTACTCACTATTTCACAAAGATAGATAAGGCCGAGAGGGCGGAGGAGTGCTATTTCTCGTGAAAAATACTCTGCAAATATTAGAAGTCACCATTCCAAACAACAGGCACGACATAGTATCAATCCAAGTAGTCGGTAAACATATGAAATGTCAAATCACTCTCGTCTATCGCCCCCTTAGAAGCAAGGTTGCAGATGATATCGATCTTTACTACACCCTCGTCGATGTTGTCACAGCACAACACAGTATTGCGCTTGGCGACTTCAATATCCCGACATTGATTGAGAATCAGACGATTGCACTGCCTTCGGCCAACGTCCGATTGATTTTGCAGACGATAAGTTCATGACCCAAATGTTGGAGACACCTACAAGAGGTAGCAACATTCTTGATCTCCTATTTAGTGCAAGCGACTCTCGTGTCACGAACGTCAAAGTAGGCGAACCACTCGGAACTAGTGACCACAACAGTATCCGTTTTTTGATAGAGCTCGAGTTGAAAACATCAACAAACTGCGAAAAAGTCCCTACCTTCAGATTAGCTAATTTTGATGGCTTAAAAGAGTCAATGGCGTCAGTAAATATAACCCTCGGACAAGATGTCAATCAATCGCTTGACTATTTCTTGACTGCACTTAAAAATATCGAACATGAGCATGTCCCGCGCAAAAACAGGTGAACAGCAGTCTATCAGCCCAGGTACTAGAAAGGAGAATTGCAGCGCCTTCATTCACACTAGAAAGCTAAGCATTCGATGAAGCAGAAACATCCATACGACGAAGAAGCAAAAAATGAATACAAAATTAGCAGACGAGATCTAAAGAGGGTCCTGAAACGTAAGAAGAAAGATTATGAAAATGAAATTGCTGCCACTGCCAAAACTAATCCGAAACAATTTTTTAGTTATATTTCGAGCAAAAAAAAATCAAAATCTTTAATAGGCCCTCTCGAGAATGATGTTGGTGAGCTAGAAACGGACGACACCAAAATGAGTGTTCGACTAAATGAATACTCATGTTCTGTATTTACGTTAGAGAATCAGGATATTCATAATTCAGAGGATATCATAGCGCCAAAACGAATTGAAGCCCTCACCACAGTGAACTTTTCCCCCGCCGAAGTTATTAAATACATAGATAAACTGAAAGTCACCAAATCTTCCGGTTCAGACCAAATTCATCCCAAAATTCTAAAAGAGACTAGAAACGAAATTGCCGAACAATTATCGAACATTTTCACCCAATCTCTCACAACTGGCACCTGCCTCCCTAAATGGAAAGAAGCTAATGTTACCCAATTTTGTAAGAAAATGGACAAAAAGTGTCCCGGCAACTATCGTCCAATTAGTCTCACCTCAGTCATTGGCAAGTTGATGGAAAGTTTGATAACGGATAAAAGTACAGAATTCTTGGAATCAAACAAATTGATTGGCAACTCCCAGCATGGCTTTAGACACAACGTTCATGTCTTACGAATCTGCTACTCTTTTTCAGAAATATAATCGAAATCCACGACACAAAATCTCCAATCGATATCATTTACCTTGACTTTCAAAAGGCATTTTATAAAGTCCCCCACAAGCGCCTAATTAGTCAATTCCACAGCATTGGTATTCGAGACGAGCTTAACAACTGGATAAAATGCTGGCTTACGGACAGACGGCAGCGAGTTGTACTGAACGGAGCTTCCTCCCTCTGGGGTAATGTTACAAGCGGCGTGCCTCAAGGATCCGTGTTAGGGCCAGTTCTCTTTACAAAATTCATTAACGATCTCGATAGCAACGTGCTCTCAAACATAAGCAAGTTTACAGACGATACTAAGATCGGAGGAAAAGTGCAAACTGAACTAGAGTGTTAGCAGATCCAACTAGACTTGAACAAAATTGTTGATTGGTCAGAAAAGTGCCAAATTAAATTTAATGATGTCAAATGCAAAGTTATGCATATAGGTCCTCATAACCCTAAACACGAATATTCAATGTCTGAAAAGATATTCATTCCCGTCACCGAAGAGAGAGATTTAGGTGTCATCATTAGTAACGACTTAAAAAGCAGCAAGCAATGTAAGGATGCTGCCAAGAAAGGCAACAAAATGCTAGGTATGATTCCCGCACTATCTTGTATGCTCAAGATATTTAATGCATTTGTTAGACCGCATCTCGAGTATGCCGTTCATTTTTGGTCTCCATTCCTTAGGAAAGACGTTATTAAACTTGAGAAGGTTCAACGTAGAGCTACCAAGCTCATCTCCTCGCAGCGGAATAAATCGTACGAAGACAGGCTTTGTAAACTCAATCTTCATTCGCTCGAGAAACGTCGAGTCAGAGGCGACATGATAGAAGTGTGGAAGATTATGAAGGGTAAGGAAAACGTCGACCGAGTGAGCCTTTTCACTCTAGATACAAACGGAGTGACTAGGAACAATGAATACAAAATCGTTGGGAAACGTTTCTCACTCGACCTCACGCGCAATTTCTTCACGTATAAGGTTGTCGAAGAATGGAACAAACTTCCAGTGGAGGTTATAAACAGCAATACAATCGAAACGTTTAAGTCGCGACTCGATAAGTTCTATATAAATCGCCGATAAATAACTTAACTGTTTCCTTTCCTGTTGTTATAAGAAAAACAGAAATGGCACACGTAGCTCTCTTAGACGTTCTACTTCAAAACTAATCCTCTTGCTATCGAAAGGCAACCTAGTTTGTGCCAATAGGCCTCTTAGACGTTCTACTCCAGAACTAATCCTCTTGCTATCAAAAGGCAATCTAGTTTGGGCCGATGGGTCTGTTGTTGTCTTCCTACACTTGTAAACACTTGTAAACTTCAGCATGGCCATACCCCCACTTCAGCATGGCACTACCCCCACTATAGCATAACCCCTCTGACTAGTGCTGTTTGGCTTCCTAAAATGCAAATGCGACGACGCACCGTGAAACGTAAACTGAAATTGAAATTTGAGTTTTGTTGTGGTCAGCAAAAACGCGTAATAAAGGAATCAATCAGACACTGTGGAGGCCAGGGGCGGTAGAGCAAATGTAGTTACGTAGACAAGTAGTGTTAGTTACGATGCTGCATCTAGATACATTTTCAAGGACTTTGACCAAGTTTTATGAATTAAATTTGCACCAAGTATTTGCAAAAATATTGAGATACTTTATAATGCCACCACTGAAGACAAGGGACAAGGATAGACGCAGTTCCGTCGCAGTACATAGAGGACTGCGTCACATTTTGGCTATACGATGTGCCCGAGTTATGACACCACATGTATCTCTGACTGTTCCGTGATCTATTGTGTTATCACGTGATCTTCTCATCGGCATATTTACAACATTTCAGATTTATATCTCCATTGACAAATTTATTTTTAGGCGCACGTACTTTTTTTAGTTTCGTTTATAAGTAAATTTCGGTATACTATCTACTTCTCATGAGATATAAGCATGAATTTTTATTAAAAATCTGAATTTATGCTTGAAGACGATGCGTTCAGTTTATATTATAATGTTGTGAATATTGTTTTATCTAACCCACGCCATCATTGATAAGTGTTTTGATAGAATACTTCTGCTCGAAATTCGAACTATGTTGCTACCATCCACTCAAATGTACGTTTCGGAAGTTATTGAAACTACAGGGTAAATGCTGAGTAGGTCATGTGGGTAGTGACGGTCTCTCCACACAATAGACTTCCATTGAAAGCTGAAGGTTGCAGGTTCGATGCCACCTGACCCCGAGGGAAATATTTTGCCGGTCTCTTATTTAGTCAAAGTTTAACCCACAAGCGCCGTGGGTCAAAAAGGCTACCAGCGCAAGGCGGAGGAAGAGTCGCAATAAAAAGTGTGACTGAGGAAAGTGCGCTTCCTTGACTATGTGTTATAAAAGTTCTGATTTACCTTTCTATTACAAGTCACGAAAACGAATTCGTATGAATAAAATGCACGAATACGAAAAGAACCATCAACTACGTCCTTATCGATGAATCATCGGGTTCATGTCCCTTAACCTGACTCATTTACACTACGTCCTTATCGATGAATCATCAGGTTCATGTCCCTTAACCTGACTCATTTACACTACGTCCTTATCGATGAATCATCAGGTTCATGTCCCTTAACCTGACTCATTCACACTACGTTCTTATCGATGAATCATCAGGTTCATGTCCCTTAACCTGACTCATTTACACTACGTCCTTATCGATGAATCATCAGGTTCATGTCCCTTAACCTGACTCATTTACACTACGTCCTTATCGATGAATCATCAGGTTCATGTCCCTTAACCTGACTCATTTACACTACGTCCTTATCGATGAATCATCAGGTTCATGTCCCTTAACCTGACTCATTCACACTACGTCCTTATCGATGAATCATCAGGTTCATGTCCCTTAACCTGACTCATTCACACTACGTTCTTATCGATGAATCATCAGGTTCATGTCCCTTAACCTGACTTATTCAGAGGAAAGCACACAGTCTCCTTGCACTATACCGTCCTACCCTCCCTCCTCACCCCTCCCTCCGTGCCATGATGTTCAAATTGCTCGGTCCAACGCGGGCCGATGAGCCGAGACGAGTCGCCTCGCTCGCCCATTTGTTGGGCCAATTAAACAGTGACAGGCGTCGCAGTGGGCTATGGTCCAATTTGACGGGTAGTTGGGTGGCAAAAGTGGGATGGGGTGGACTGTCTCCCGTGCAGAAACAGAGCACAGACAGCGAGGAAGATGACTCAGAAACCTTTGACACGTGCGGGTCCAAAATATTTGATTGCTCAGAAACATTTGACGTGCAGCGCTCTAATGACATTGACTCTAACCCTTGTCACTCTAGTCTAATCTAATTTAATACATTTGACGTGCAGCGCTCTAATGACATTGACTCTAACCCTTGTCACTCTAGTCTAATCTAATTTAATACATTTGACGTGAAGCGCTCTAATGACATTGACTCTAACCCTTGTCGCTCTAGTCTAATCTAATTTAATACATTTGACGTGCAGCGCTCTAATGACATTGACTCTAACCCTTGTCACTCTAGTCTAATCTAATTTAATACATTTG
>SDVV010024364.1:0-12598 GCA_016164225.1 Gammarus roeselii
ACTAAAACAACTAGAACAACTGAAACAACTAAAATAACTAAAACAGCTTAAACAACTAAGAAATCTATAACAACTAAAACAACCACAAACAACTATGACTACGCAAACAACTAGAACAACTAAACAACTAAAACAACTAAACAACTAAAACAACTTAAACAACTAAAACAACTGAAACAACTAAAACAACTAAAACAACTAAAACAACTAAAACAACATAAACAACTTAACAACTAAAACAACTGAAACAACTAAAACAACTGGAAAAACTAAAACAACTGAAAGAACTATAACAACTAAATCAACTAAAATAACTAACCAACTAAAACAACTGTAACAACTACAACAACTAAATCGAATAAAACAAATAAACAACTACAACAACTAAAACAACTGAAACAACTAAAACAACTTTAACAACTAGAACCACTTTAACAACTAAAACAACTAAAACAACTAAAACAACTAAAACAACTACTACAACAAAAACAACTAAAACAACTAAAACAACTAAAACAACTATAACAACTAAAACAACAGAAACAACTAAAACAACTACAACAACTAAACAACTAAAACAACTAAAACAACTAAACAACTCAAACAACTCAAACAACTCAAACAACTCAAACAACTAAAACAACTGAAAAAACTAAAACAACTCAAACAACTCATACAACTAAAACAACTAGAACAACTAAAACAACTAAAACAACTCGAACAACTCGAACAACTCAACAACTCAAACAACTCAAACGACTCAAACAACTCAAACAACTCAACAACTCAAACAATTCAAACAACTAAAACAAGTAAAACAACTAAAAAAACTATAACAACTAAAACAATTAAAACAACTGAAACAACTAAATAACTAAATTAACTAGAACAACTAAAACAACTAAACAACTAAACAACTAAAACAACTAAAACAACTAAAACAACTAAAACAACTATAACAACTAAAACAACTAGAACAACTAGAACAACTGAAACAACTAAAACAACTAGGAAAACTAAAAAAACTAAACAACTAAAACAACTAAACCAACTAAAACAACTAAAACAACTATAACAACTAAAACAACTAGAACAACAGAAACAACTATAACAACTATAACAACTAAAACAACCAGAACAACTATAAAAACTAAAGCAACTATAACAACTGAAACAACTATAACAACTAAAACAAAAGAAACAACTAAAACAACTCTAACAACTCATACAACTAGAACAACTAGCACAACTAGAACAACTAAAACAACTCTAACAACTCATACAACTAGAACAACTAGCACAACTAAAACAACTAAAACAACTCAAACATCTCAACAACTCAAAACACTCAACAACTCAAACAACTCAAACGACTCAAACAACTCAAACAACTCAAAAATTCAAACAACTCAAACAATTCAAACAACTAAAACAACATAAACAACTAAAACAACTATAACAACTGAAACAACTAAAACAACTAATACAACTAAAACAACTAAACAACTATAACAACTAGAACAACTATAACAATTAAAACAACTAAAACAACTATAACAACTATAACAACTAAAACAACATAAACAACTAGAACAACTAAAACAACCAGAACAACTTAAACAACTATAACAACTAAAACAACTAAAACAACTAGAACAACTAAAACAACTAGAAAAACTTAAACAACTAAACAACTAAAACGACTGAAACAACTAAGACAACTAAAACAACTAAACAACTATAAAAACTACAACAACTATAACAATTAAAACAACTAAAACAATTATAACAACTACAACGACTAAAACAATAGAAACAACAATAACAACTAAAACAAGCAAAACAACTTAAACAACTCAATCAACTAAAACAACTAGAACAACTAAAACAACTAAAACAACTAAACAACTAAAACAACTAGTACAGCTGAAACAAATAAACAACTTAAAACAACTTGAACAACTGTAAAACTAAAACAACTAAAACAACTAAAACAACTAAAACAACTAAAACAACTAAAACAACTAAACAACTATAAAAACCAAAACAACTAGAACAACTAAAACAACTTGAACAACAAAACAACTTAAACAACTTGAACAACTAAAACAACTATAACAAAGTAAAACCACTACAACAACCAAAACAACTGCAACAACTAAAACATCTAAAACAACTATAACACCTTAAACAAATAAAATAAATAAAACAACTGTGACAACTAGAAAAACTAAAACAACTAGAACAACTGGAACAACTGAAATAACTAAAACAACTAAAACAACTATAACAACTAGAACAACTAAAACAACTAAAACAACAAAAAACAACTAAAACAACTTGAACAACTAAAACAGCGAACACAACTATAACAACTAAAACAACTAAAACAACTAAATAACTAAAACAACTAGAACAACTAAAACAACTAAAACAACCATAACAACTAAACAACTGAAACAACTAAACAACTAAAACAACAATAACAACTAAAACAATTAAAACAACTACATCAACTAGAACAACTAAAACAACTACAACAACTAAAACAACTAAAACAACTAAACAACTAAAACAACTATAACAACTAAACAACTGAAACAACTAAAACAACTGAAACAACTAAAACAACAAAAACAAATAAAACAACTCAACTAAAACAACTAAAACAACTAAAACAACTAAAACAACTAAAACAACTAAATTATCTGAAACAACTAAAACAGCTAAAACAACTAAAACAACTAAAACAACTAGAAAACTATAACAACTAAATCAACTTTAAACAACTATAACAACTAAAACAACTAAAACAACTAAAACAACTATAAACAACTATAACAACTAAAAAATTAAACAATTAAAACAACTATAATAACTAAAACAACTAAAACAACTAGAACAACTAAAACAATTAAAATAACTAAAACAACTAAAACAACTGAAACACTAAAACAACTACAACAACTAGAACAACTAAAACCACTAAAACAACTAAAACAGCTTAAACAACTGTAACAAGTAGAACAACTAAAACAACTAAAACAACTAAAACAACTATAACAACTAAACAACTAAAACAACTACAATAACTAAAACAACTAAATCAACAAGAACAACTAAAACAACTAGAACAACTAAACAACTAAAACAACTTAAAGAACTAAAACAACTAAAACAACTAGAACAACTAAAACAACTAGAACAACTAGAACAACTAGGACAACTAAACAACTATAACAACTAAAACAAATAAAACAACTAAAACAACTAAGACAACTAAAACAACTCAAACAACTATAACAACTAAAACTACTAAAACAACTACAACAACTTAAACAACTAAAACAACTAGAACAACTATAAAAACTAAAACAACTAAACAACTAAAACAACCAAAACAACTAAAACAACTGAAACAACTCAAACAACCAAACAACTAAAACAACTAAAACAACTAGAAAAACTATAATAACTAAAACAACTATAATCAACTATAACGACTATAACAACTTGAACAACAGAAACAACTAAAACAACTACAACAAATATAACAATTAAAAAAACTCAAACAACTATAACAACTAAAACAACTAAACAACTAGAACAACTAAAACAACTAGAACAACTAAACAACTATAACAACTAAATCAACTGGACAACTAAAACAACTAAAACAACTAAAACAACTCAAACAACTATAACAACTAAAACAAATAAAACAACTACAACAACTGAAACAACTAAAACAACTACAACAACTAAAACAACTGAAACAACTAAACATCTAAAACAACTAAAACAACTGAACAACTGAAACAACTAAAACAACTAAAACAACTAAACAACTAAAACAAATAAAACAACTCAACTACTAAAACAACTAAAACAACTATAACAACTATAACAACTAAAACTACTAAAACAACTGAATCAACTATAACAGCTAAAACATCTAAAACAACTAGAAAAACTATAACAATTAAAACAACTATTAACAACTATAACAACTGAAACAAATAAAACAACGCAAACAACTATAACAACTATAACTACTACTACAACTAAAACAACTAAAACAACTAAAACAACTCAAACAACTATAAAAGCTAAAACTACTAAAACAACTACAACAACTGAAACAACTAAATCAACTACAACAACTAAAACAACTAAAACAACTAAACAACTAAAACAACTAAAACAACTAAAAACTGAAACAACTAAAACAACTAAAACAACTAAAACAACTAAAACAACTCAAACAAATATAACAACTAAAACTACTAAAACAACTACAACAACTGAAACAAATAAAACAACTACAACAACTAAAGCAACTAAAACAACTAAACAACTAAAACAACTAAAACAACTAAAACAACTAAAACAACTGAAACAACTGAAACAGCTAAAACAACTAAAACAACTAAAACAACTAGAAAACTATAACAACTAAAACAACTATAAACAACTATAACAACTAAAACGACTAAAACAACTAAAACAACTATAACAACTAAAACAACTAAAACAACTTTAAACAACTAAAACAACTGAAATAACTAAAACAGCTAAAACAACTAAAACAACTTAAACAACTAGAAAACTATAACAACTAAAACAACTATAAACAACTATAACAACTAAAACGACTTAAACAACTAAAACAACTAGAACAACTAAAACAACTATAACAACAGAAACCCCTATAACAACTAAAACAACTGAATTAACTGGAACAACTGAAACAACTAAAACAAATAAAACAATAAACAACTAGAACAACTATAACAACTAAACAACTAGAACAACTAGAAAAACCAAAACAACTATAACAACTAAAACAACTAAAACAACTGAAACAACTAAAACAAATAAAACAAATAAAACAACTTGAACAACTATAACAACTAAAACAACGAAAAAAAAACTAAACAACTAAAACAACTAAAACAACTAAACCAACTAAAACAACTAAACAATTAAAACAACTAAATCAACTAAATCAACTAAAACAACTTTAACAAAACAACTATAACAACTAAAACCACTAAAACAACTATAAACAACTATAACAACTAAAACAACTAGAACAACTATAACAACTAAAACAACTAATAACAACTATAACGACTATAAAAACTTGAACAACAGAAACAAATAAAACAACTACAACAACTAAAACAACTAAAACAACTCAAACAACTATAACAACTAAAACAACTTAAACAACTAGAACAACTAAAACAACTAGAACAACTAAACAACTATAACAACTAAATCAACTGAACAACTAAAACAACTAAAACAACTAAAACAACTCAAACAACTATAACAACTTAAACAAATAAAACAACTACAACAACTGAAACAACTAAAACAACTACAACAACTATAACAACTAAATCAACTGAACAACTAAAACAACTAAAACAACTAAAACAACTCAAACAACTATAACAACTAAAACAACTAAAAAAACTCAACAACTAAAACAACTAAAACAAATAAAACAACTAAAACAACTGAAACAACTAGAACAACTAAAAACAACTAAAACAATTACAACAACTAAAACAACTAAAACAACTAGAACAACTAAAACAACTTGAACAACTAGAACAACTAGAACAACAAAACAACTATAACAACTAAAACAACTAAAACAACTAAAACAACTAAAACAACTAAAACAACAACAAAAACTAAAACTACTAAACAACTACAACAACTTAAACAACTAAAACAACTAAACAACTAAAACAACCAAAACAATTAAAACAACTGAAACAACTAAAACAACCAAACAACTATAACAACTAAAACAACTAGAAAAACTATAACAACTAAAACAACTAATAACAACTATAACGACTATAACAACTTGAACAACAGAAACAACTAAAACAACTACAACAACTAAAACAACTAAAACAACTCAAACAACAATAACAACTAAAACAACTTGAACAACTAGAACAACTAAAACAACTAGAACAACTAAACAACTATAACAACTAAATCAACTGAACAACTAAAACAACTAAAACAACTAAAACAACTCAAACAACTATAACAACTAAAACAAATAAAACAACTACAACAACTGAAACAACTAAAACAACTACAACAACTAAAACAACTGAAACAACTAAACATATAAAACAACTAAAACAACTAAACAACTGAAACAACTCAAACAACTAAAACAACTAAACAACTATAACAAATAAAACAACTCAACAACTAAAACAACTAAAACAACTAAAACAACTTTAACAACTAAAACAACTAAAACAACTGAATCAACTATAACAGCTAAAACAACTAAAACAACTAGAAAAACTATAACAACTAAAACAACTATAAACAACTATAACAACTAAAACAAATAAAACAACGCAAACAACTATTACAACTAAAACTACTACAACAACTAAAACAACTATAAACAACTATAACAACTAGAACAAATAAAACAACGCAAACAACTATAACAACTAAAACTACTACAACAACTAAAACAACTTTAACAACTATAACAACTAAAACAACTAAAACAACTAAAACTACTATAACAAGTAAAACAACTATAACAACTAAAACAACTAAAACAACTAAAACAACTAAAACAACTAAAACAACTAAACAACTAAAACAACTATAGTAACTAAAACAACTAAAACAACTAGAACAACTAAAACAATTAGAACAACTACAACAACTAAAACAACAGAAACACTAAAACAACTACAACAATTAGAACAACTAAAACAACTAGAATAACTAAAACAGCTTAAACAACTGGAACAAGTAGAACAACTAAAACAACTAAAACAACTATAACAACTAAACTACTAAATAACTACAACAACTAAAACAACTAAAACAACTAAAAAAACTGAAACAACTATAACAACTATACCAACCATAACAACTAAAACAACTAAAACATTTACAAAACTGGAACAACTGAAACAACTAAAACAACTATAACAACTTAAACAACTACAACAACTAGAACAACTATAACAACTAAAACAACTAAAACAACTAAAACAACTAAAACAACTATAACAACTATAACAACTAAAACAACTGAAGCAAATATAACAACTATAATAACTAAAACAACTAAAACAACTAGAACAACTAGAACAACTAGAACAACTAAAACAACTAAAACGACTTTAACAACTATAACAACTAAAAAACTAGAACAACTAAAGCAACTACAACAACTAAAACAACTAGAGCAACTAAACATCTAAAACATCTACAAAACAACTAAAACAACAAAAACAACTACATCAACTGAAACAACTAAAACAACTAAAACGACTACAAACAACTAAAACAACTAAAACAACTACAGCAACTATATCAACTATAACAACTGAAACAACTAAACCAACTAAAACAACTAGAACAACTAAACAACTATAACAACAACAAAAAACTATAACAACTAAAACAACTGAATTAACTAGAATAACTAAAACAACTAAAACAAATAAAACAATAAACAACTAGAACAACTAAAACAACTAAACAACTAGAACAACAAGAAGAACCAAAACAACTAAAACAACTAAAACAACTAAAACAACTGAAACAACTAAAACAACTGAAACAACTAAAACAAAAAAAAAACAAAAAAAACAACTCGAACAACTATAACAGCTAAAACCACGAAAAAACAACTAAACAACTAAAACAACTAAAACAACTAAACCAACTAAAACAACTAAACAATTATAACAACTAAATCAACTAAATCAACTAAAACAACTAAAACCAAACAACTAAAACAACTATAACCACTAAAACAACTAAAAACAACCTTAACAACTAAAACAACTAGAACAACTAAACAACTAAAACAACTAAAACAACTAAAACAACTAAAACAACTAAAAAACTCAACAACTAAAACAACTAAAACAAATAAAACAAATAAAACAACTGAAACAACTGAAACAACTAGAACAACTAAAAACAACTAAAACAATTACAACAACTAAAACAACTAAAACAACTAGAACAACTAAAACAACTAGAACAACTAAAACAATTAGAACAACTAGAACAACTAAACAACTATAACAACTATAACAAATAAAACAACTGAAACAACTAAGACAACTAAAACAACTCAAACAACTATAACAACTAAAACTACTAAAACAACTACAACAACTTAAACAACTAAAACAACTAGAACAACTAGAACAACTAAAACAACTAAACAACTAAAACAACCAAAACAACTAAAACAACTAAAACAACTGAAACAACTAAAACAACCAAACAACTAAAACAACTAAAACAACTAGAAAAACTATAATAACTAAAACAACTATAAACAACTATAACGACTATAACAACTTAAACAACAGAAACAACTAAAACAACTACAACAAATATAACAACTAAAACAACTCAAACAACTATAACAACTATAACAACTTAAACAACTAGAACAACTAAAACAACTAGAACAACTAAAACAACTCAAACAACTATAACAACTATAACAACTTAAACAACTAGAACAACTAAAACAACTAGAACAACTAAACAACTATAACAACTAAATCAACTGAACAACTAAAACAACTAAAACAACTCAAACAACTATAACAACTAAAACAAATAAACAACTACAACAACTGAAACAACTAAAACAACTACAACAACTTAAACAACTGAAACAACTAAACATCTAAAACAACTAAAACAACTGAACAACTGAAACAACTAAAACAACTATAACAACTAAACAACTAAAACAAATAAAACAACTCAACAACTAAAACAACTAAAACAACTATAACAACTATAACAACTAAACCAACTAAAACAACTGAATCAACTATAACAGCTAAAACAACTAAACAACTAGAAAAACTATAACAACTAAAACAACTATTAACAACTATAACAACTGTAACATATAAAACAACGCAAACAACTATAACAACTATAACTACTACAACAACTAAAACAACTAAAATAACTAAAACAACTCAAACATCTATAAAAGCTAAAACTACTAAAACAACTACAACAACTGAAACAACTAAAACAACTACAACAACTAAACAACTAAAACAACTAAAACAACTAAACAACTAAAACAACTAAAACAACTAAACAACTAAAACAACTAAACAACTGAAACAACTAAAACAACTAAAACAACTAAAACAACTCGAACAAATAAAACAACTAAAACTACTAAAACAACTACAACAACTGAAATAAATAAAACAACTACAACAACTAAAACAACTAAAACAACTAAACAACTAAAACAACTATAACAACTAAACAACTGAAACAACTTAAACAACTAAAACAACTAAAACAACAAAAACAAATAAAACAACTCAACAACTAAAACAACTAAACAACTAAAACAACTAAAACAACTATAACAACTAAAACAACTAAAACAACTAAAACAACTAAAACAACTAGAACAACTAAAACAACTATAACAACTAAAACAACTGAAACAACTAAAACAGCTAAAACAACTAAAACAACTAAAACAACTAGAAAACTATAACAACTAAAACAACTATAAACAACTATTACAACTAAAACAACTAGAACAACTAAACAACTAAAACAACTAAAACAACTAAAACAACTAAAACAACTAAAACAACTCAACAACTAAAACAACTAGAACAACTAAACAACTATAAGAACTAAATCAACTGAACAACTAAAACAACTAAAACAACTAAAACAACTCAAACAACTATAACAACTAAAACAAATAAACAACTACAACAACTGAAACAACTAAAACAACTACAACAACTTCAACAACTGAAACAACTAAACATCTAAAACAACTAAAACAACTGAACAACTGAAACAACTAAAACAACTTTAACAACTAAACAACTAAAACAAATAAAACAACTCAACAACTAAAACAACTAAAACAACTATAACAACTATAACAACTAAAACAACTAAAACAACTGAATTAACTATAACAGCTAAAACAACTAAAACAACTAGAAAAACTATAACAACTAAAACAACTATTAACAACTATAACAACTAAAACAAATAAAACAACGCAAACAACTATAACAACTATAACTACTACAACAACTAAAACAACTAAAACAACTCAAACAACTATAAAAGCTAAAACTACTAAAACAACTACAACAACTGAAACAACTAAAACAACTACAACAACTAAAACAACTGAAACAACTAAACAACTAAAACAACTAAAACAACTAAACAACTAAAACAACTAAACAACTGAAACAACTAAAACAACTAAAACAACTAAAACAACTCGAACAAATAAAACAACTAAAACTACTAAAACAACTACAACAACTGAAACAAATAAAACAACTACAACAACTAAAACAACTAAAACAACTAAACAACTAAAACACCTATAACAACTAAACAACTGAAACAACTAAAACAACTAAAACAACTAAAACAACGAAAACAACTAAAACAACTCAACAACTATAACAACTAAACAACTAAAACAACTAAAACAACTATAACAACTAAAACAACTAAAACAACTAAAACAACCATAACAACTATAACAACTAAAACAACTAAAACAACTAAAACAACTGAAACAACTATAACAGCTACAACAACTAAAACAACTAAAACAACTAGAAAACTATAACAACTAAAACAACTGAATTACCTGGAACAACTAAAACAACGAAAACAAATAAAACAATAAACAACTAGAACAACTATATCAACTAAACAACTAGAACAACTAGAAAAAACAAAACCACTAAAACAACTAGAACAACTAAAACAACTAAAACAACTGAAACAACTAAAACAAATAAAACAAATAAAACAACTTGAACAACTATAACAACTAAAACAACGAAAAAACAACAAAACAACTAAAACAACTAAAACAACTAAAACAACTAAAACAACAAAACAATTAAAACGACTAAATCAACTAAATCAACTAAAACAACTAGAACAAAAATACTTAAACAACTAAAACCACTAAAACAACTATAAACCACTATAACAACTAAAACAATTAGAACAACTATAACAACTAAAACAACTAAAACAACTAAAACAACCAAAACAACTAAAAAAACTCAACAACTAAAACAACTAAAACAAATATAACAACTAAAACAACTGAAACAACTAGAACAACAAAAAACAACTAAAAAATTACAACAACTAAAACAACTAAAACAACCAAAACAATTAAAACAACTGAAACAACTAAAACAACTTAAACAACTAGAACAACTAAAACAACTAGAACAACTAAACAACTATAAGAACTAAATCAACTGAACAACTAAAACAACTAAAACAACTAAAACAACTCAAACAACTATAACAACTAAAACAAATAAAACAACTACAACAACTGAAACAACTAAAACAACTACAACAACTAAAACAACTGAAACAACTAAACATCTAAAACAACTAAAACAACTAAACAACTGAAACAACTAAAACAACTATAACAACTAAACGACTAAAACAACTGAATCAACTATAACAGCTAAAACAACTAAAACAACTAGAAAAACTATAACAAATAAAACAACTATAAACAACTATAACAACTAAAACAAATAAAACAACGCAAACAACTATAACAACTAAAACTACTACAACAACTAAAACAACTAAACAACTAAAACAACTCAAACAACTATAACAGCTAAAACTACTAAAACAACTACAACAACTGAAACAACTAAAACAACTACAACAACTAAAACAACTAAAACAACTAAACAACTAAAACAACTAAAACAACTAAACAACTGAAATAACTAAAACAACTAAAACAACGAAAACAACTAAAACAACTAAAACAAATATAACAACTAAAACTACTAAAACAACTACAACAACTGAAACAACTAAAACAACTACAACAACTAGAACAACTAAAACAACTAAACAACTAAAACAACTATAACAACTAAACAACTGAAACAACTGAAACAACTAAAACAACTAAAACATCAAAAACAAATAAAACAACTCAACAACTAAAACAACTGAAACAACTAAAACAACTAAAACAACTAAAACAACAAAAACAACTAAAACAACTAAAACAACTAAAAAACTAAAACAGCTAAAACAACTAAAACAACTAAAACAACTAGAAAAACTATAAAAACTAAAACAACTTTAACAACTATAACAACTAAAACAACTAAAACAACTAAAACTACTATAACAAGTAAAACAACTATAACAACTAAAGCAACTATAACAACTAAAACAACTAAAACAACTGAACAACTAAAACAACTATAATAACTAAAACAACTAAAACAACTAGAACAACTAAAACAATTAAAACAACTACAACAACTAAAACAACAGAAACACTAAAACAACTTCAACAATTAGAACAACTAAAACAACTAGAACAACTATAACAGCTTAAACAACTGGAACAAGTAGAACAACTAAAACAACTAAAACAACTAAAACAACTAAAACAACTAAACAACTAAAACAACTACAACAACTAAAACAACTAAAACAACTAAAAAAACTGAAACAACTA
>SDVV010024365.1:0-12598 GCA_016164225.1 Gammarus roeselii
CAACACTGAGTAGATCAGTTGGGCCAGTGCAATGGGCAGAAGTACCTAGATACTTGTACACCGCCCAACACTGAGTAGATCAGTTGGGCCAGTGCAATGGGCAGAAGTACCTAGATACTTGTACACCGCCCAACACTGAGTAGATCAGTTGGGCCAGTGCAATGGGCAGAAGTACCTAGATACTTGTACACCGCCCAACACTGAGTAGATCAGTTGGGCCAGTGTAGTGGACAGAAGTACCTGGATACTTGTACACCGCCCAAACCTGAGTACATTCGGCCCACGAATACGTGACGAGCAGATCATGCAATCCGTCGATTAGGATAGCGCTTTGCGGACTGAACTGTGCCATGGAGATTTGTGTTGACAAACTGGTGGTTAAACCTCGCGTGATGGCGGATAAAGGTGGTGGTTAGAGGACATTGGACCTGTATAGAAGGAGGGATAGATAATGGTTCAGGCGAATGGTAGGATAATGACATCGTGAATGGTTAATGGAAAGCATAGAGTCGTGGGACATGAACTAAGCTATTTGAACTGGGCTTAAGAACACCGTAAATAAATAGCCTTTAGTCTCGATTCGAGTCCTTTATCTGCCGTTTATTGAGTATGGGGAGCTTTGGTCAAGTGGGCAGTTCAAATTTCAAAGCGTAGGGTTCGAGCCCAATGTCTGAAAAGTAGGATAATTGTGTTGTCAATTCCTATTCATTACTTTATTGCGTCCTAATGGTTAACTCTATTGCGTCCTAATGGTTAACTCTATTGCGTTCTAATGGCTAACTCTATTGCGTCCTAATGGTTAACTCTATTGCGTCCTAATGGTTAACTCTATTGCGTCCTAATGGTTAACTCTATTGCGTCCTAATGATTAACTCCATTGCGTGCGCATGGTTAACTCGATTGCGTGCGAATGGTTAACTCTATTGAGTCCTAATGGTTAACTCTATTGAGTCCTAATGGTTAACTCTATTGCGTCCCAATGGTTAACTCTATTGCGTCCGAATGGTTAACTCGATTGCGTCCTAATGGTTACATGTTAATCACCCAATATGAACCTCATCAGCAGCAATGCAACTCGTGCTGAGTGACAGTGTCATGAAGAAATGAGTGCCACGAAGGAGTGATAGTGCCAGGAAGGAGTGACAGTGCGATGAAGGAGTGACAATGCGATGAAGGAGTGACAGTGCGATGAAGGATGACATTGTCATGAAGGAGTGACAGTGCCGTGAAGGAGTGACAGTGCGATGAAGGAGTGACAGTGCCATGAAAGAGTGTCAGTAATATGAAGAAATGACATTGCCATGAAGGAGTGACAGTGCCGTGAAGGAGTGACATTGCCATGAAGGAGTGACAGTGCCGTGAAGGAGTGACAGTGCGATGAAGGAGTGACAGTGCGATGAAGGAGTGGCAGTGCGATGAAGGAGTGACAGTGCCATGAAGGAATGACAGTGCGATGAAGGAGTGACAGTGCGATGAAGGAGTGACAGTGTGATGAAGGAGTGACATTGCCATGAAGGAGTGACAGTGCCGTGAAGGAGTGACAGTGCGATGAAGGAGTGACAGTGCCATGAAGGAATGACTATGCCATGAAGGAATGACTATGCCATGAAGGAGTGACAGTGCAATGACGGAGTGACAGTGCGATGAAGGAGTGACAGTGCAGTGAAGGAGTGACAGTGCGATGAAGGAGTGACAGTGCCATGAAGGAGTGACCGTGCAATGAAGGAGTGACAGTGCAATGAAGGAGTGACAGTGCCATGAAGGAGTGACCGTGCCATGAAGGAGTGACCGTGCCATGAAGGAGTGACAGTGCAATGAAGGAATGACAGTGCGATGAAGGAGTGACCGTGCTATGAAGGAGTGACCGTGTCATGAAGGAGTGACAGTGCAATGAAGGAGTGACAGTGCGATGAAGGAGTGACAGTGCCATGAAGAAGATGGTGGGACCATCTCCTGTAAGCCGCCTGCCCGTTAAGAGGACCCTCTCCAATCGTTGGAGGGACCAATTCCCGGTGGAGAGACTCTCTCCTTCACCGCGCCCGCTGTGCGACCGTCTGCACGGGTGACCCAGAGAGGCCATCTTCCGACGAGGTAACCTTCCATAAATGAGGGCGAGCAGGCTTTTCAAAGTTTGTCGAAGTTTCTGGCACCATAGAGGTACTTATGATCAACGATAGAGTCGTCACATTTTTGCTGGTGATTGTTCCTTTATCATCGAAACATCACCTCAACCAGTTTTAATTGCGCACAAACAGCTAACTACTCTCTTGTGTCAACAATTAGAGAATATCTTCCAGTTTGGAAATGTTGAAATACTTTCTACCTTCTTGTCCAAGTGGAGTACTCCAATCTGCATCGTCAGTCAACAACGGTTTGCATTCCTCACGGAAATATGAGTCATGCTCTCAGGTCTGATAAATTATTCGCAATATTAAATAAGTTTGTGTACGTTACACAATTAATCAGATTTTAAATTTATTTCTATCAGTCTATTTCCTTCTAACACTAGTAGAATATATCGCATCGTTCGGCGATAAATTCTATCTCATAAACTAGCATTTGATTTTGATTAGGACATTTCATTCAGAAGTTTTATATGGGTTTCTTTCCCATGTGCTTCAATTTCTCTATCGGCTTTATTTCATGTCTTTACAGATATCTACTTTCTGCTTATTCGCTCTTTACTTTCTTCGTGTATGCTCTCATGATCATTTCTTGTGTAATTTATTTAGGTCAAATCATAATTTACTTTTCTAGCTATTATTCAGGTACAATAGGCTATAATCCATGAACAATCAAAACCAAGGCTGACATTTTTTTCCGGTTTCTTCTAGAGTACTTTTGGAGGCCATCTATGGTGGCAAATTTCCATTGTCCACCCGACGTAAAAAGTTTTCAAATTTTAATGCGGTCACTGTCTGACAAACTTCGTTTCACTTACAGCACACAAGTTAATGATCATAGGCTAACCGCATGAGCAAGCTGCTCAGCGGAATGTAACACCTGCCTCAGTGTAGTTTTTCTCTCTGTATTGGATCTGTTCTTTCTGAGACATAATGAATTCGGCAGTCCCTATTGTTTGAACGAACAAACATCGTTAGATTGTGTGACTCTATTTTAGCACTTAGTACTAAAATAGTACTATGTACTATTATAGGTCCAGTACACATCTTTGAATAGGTTCTCATAATTTTGTTATTCTCAATTATTTAGCTAATGATTTGGGCCTCATTCTTTCTGGATTTGTTGTTCATATTGCAAAAAAAATGTCCGAATTGTCTTGGTAAAGCGGTTCTCAATATTTTGTTTTTATATTACAAGAAATTGTTGGAATCGTTTCTGTGAGAAGGTTCTCAGAATTTTGTCTGTCTCGATTTCTAGCTAATTATGTGTCCCCCTTGCTTACTGAATTCTTAGGGCGCGTTTCGTTTAATTTAAATTTTTGTTCATGTTTTCTTTGCTGCTTCACATAACCAATTTCTTTAAACATTTCATGCGTGTTCTGCACTATAAAAAAGATTTGGTAAACCGGACCGTAATGTTCGTCCTTCTTAACTTTGTAAATTATGACGTGTTTGTGTGCTGCTTACACATATTCGTTTAAATTTACAGCTTTGTAGTACAAGGCGGTGGAGCTGTATAAAAATTTGAACACGCTCGTCAGACTCTAAGAAGAATTTCAATCATTCTATGCTAATCTGCGTTCAATTGTGTACGATCCTCTGAGAATTCAAGCTCCACATATGTGCTTTCAAAGTATTGTCATCAATAGAAATCGTTGTTTTTTAGCCCTAGTCTTAGAATTACTTTTTTTCCGTGAATAACGGCGTAACGAACCTTCGACCATATACTTATTGATCACCTTTTCACCTTCTCACCATCGTTAGCCATCTACTTAGACAATACCTACACATGGTCTTGCACTTTATAAGGTCACGGGTTCTCCTCTGAACGTGGAGCCCTAAAATTATAAGCTAGTAAGACGCTCTCTAAGCCCCTCCAACAACAAACCCTCTAGGTAGTCCACTTCACTGACATGTAACCTTGAATTAGAGACATGTCGCTCCATAGCCACACCGTCAACAGAAGCAAATCCTGCTGCATGAGTTACAGTGGAACGTGCGACAAATGCGCATGTGCCATAAATAACAGGAACTGCATATCATGCAAAAGCCAAAAATGCACCAGAACCAGCAAGCCTATAAACATAGAGCTGCCGCATTGCCCAAACATTCCGGTGGCCAGCGCATCTACCCCAAAACGTGATAAGGATAAGCCTATCATCTCCCACAGGATAGCTCATTTGATGATAGATACTCACTCAACGCTGCTGAACTCTCCATCTCCCACTTCTTGTACCTCTGAAACTAATTCCATAATCCCTACTTCCCCGTACAATACAGAGCCTCAAATCGTAACCTCAACAGAGAAATCCGCAACAGCTAAACACCCAGTGCTGCTGAACTCTCCATCTCCCACTTCTTGTGCCTCTGAAACTGAGTCCATAATCTTCAGTTTCCCCGTCTGATACAGAACCTTTAATCGTCCCCTCAACAGAAGAAATCCGCAACAGCAAAGCCGGCTCACTGTAAACCTTCAGGCACCAGTACCGGTTCAACAGAAAATATCAGGACCCCTAAGACAAGACTCATTGGTGATATCCTCATGACAAATGTGCTAACGTCCGACCTCTCAGATAGATGCACTTTTGAAAAAATAAATATTAACGATTATGGTGCTCTGTCTAAAATCATTGAAAGCGCAAATCCATTGACAAATTATATTATTGTACGCACGAAATACGTCGAAAATGAAGTAATAGCCAAAATAATCGCCGCAATTTTAACGGAAAACCAAAATGTTAAGATGTACATGGCAGAACCCCTCAATCTGAAAACAATGGAACAGAGACGCCGTTTCATGAGTATCTGCCACTCCTTGAGGCTCAAAGTTATCACAGCAGGCAAACTAAGAGACGGATTCACTGGTGCTCCCATAGAGCGATTGTTTCATTCTGAGAATGCTAGTCTAAACAATAGCGGAATCATCATTATCAATTCTTCAACACAATACCTCAACCCGTTCCTCAGAGGGTTGAGGTATTGTCATCCCAATACTCTAAAAATGTCAGAAGCAAGCAATCATTACTCTGGTCTCCTCCTTTCCTCCACTTCCCTCCATCATATGGTCATCATCTCGTATCATCATTCCATCACACGTCAGCAAAGGACATCTAATCGCAGACAAATCACATCCTAGCGCCCTCTCTTCACCTCCAAACTAAAATTCAAGCTAAAAATCACCAATCAGTGACTCCTTATCATCCCCACACAATTAAGCTCCCATGCAACGCCTTTTCAACACGGTCGCAGCAATAGCGTCTATCAGTGCCTCCTAATTTCTTCTCCTACCCTCCTTATCCACTCTGCACTACTCAAGCAAATTCGTCTAACTATGCTTGCAGAACAACCCCAATCCCCCCTTTATTGCTACCATTCCCTAACTTCAGCCCAAACTCTGACTCTGCCTACTCCGCTAATCCCTCCCACATATTACGCCCCTCCACCCATTCCATCCTCGAGCTCCCACTTTCGCTACCATTCCCTAACCTCAGCACAAACCCCGACTCTACCTATTCCGCTAATCCCTCCCATTCATTACCCTCCTCCACCCATTTCTTCCTCGAGCTCCCACTTTCGCTACCATTCCCTATCCTCAGCCCAAACTCCAACATTACCCATCCCGCCTATCCCTCCCATATATTACCCCCTCCATCGTTTTATCCTCTAGCTCCCACCTCCACTACCATTCTCTAACCTAAGCCCAAACTCCAACTTTACCAATCCCGCTAATCCCTTCCATGTATTACCCCCCTCCACCCATTTCTTCCTCTAGCTCGATTCAGCCATCCTCAGTCATGTATCTCTTCAACCACCGATCTAAATTTCTTTCCCTTGGTTCTGTTAGGTCTCCCCTGCTCCAGCCCACCTTCAAAAATAAAGAACAGAACCGAAAGCAAAAATATCCCAAACATACCAACAATGCTACGCGAGAATTAGCAACCAGATTCTAGATAACGTCAGTAAGAGTGTTACTGAAGGGCATATTAAAAATTTCAATGAAGGTGGCGTTGTTGACACAAGAAACAATAAACCAAATGAACGACTGCCAGTGAAGGTGACATAAAACTTGCAACAATTCCCCCGGAACACCAACATCGACACCATTCCCAATGATTTAAGATTAAAGAGAAAATCAACACTAGCAGACGGACATTGTATGATTCACGGGGTGAAAGGATCCTTAGTAAAACAAACAGGACTAAGCGATGAAAACATCTTAGAGGTGATAAAAATTAAAGCAATGGAGGAATCCTTCAATTACATAGAAGATTAAAAAGTCTTCACTGAGTTAAAAAAAAAATGATAGGTTCCTCTCCGAGATAGGAAAGTATTTTGAAAAGAAAGAGTCCAATAGCAGTTTTGGCTATCTAGTCCTCGCAATTCTCAGCAACGCACTCAAAATACAAATCACAATCTTAGATGAAACAAACCCGGACATCGTAATGAAAACTGTAATGAATCCAACCAACCTTAAGAGTGATGAAGCTGCTCAATGCTCAATATTTGTAGCAAAGAAACTGGACCGCTATAGAAGTCTTGCACCAACCCAATCTCTGAAGCCGCATTTCGAACAACAAAATATATAACGCAAAGTGCAACAAGCATGTGGAAATATATGTGCAGTGTTCCAATAGGTATTCTCCCTTGCAATGCGACAATGATACATACATATTCGATGAAGAGACGTCTCTGCAATCATCCCAAAGGAACACCAACTGTCTTTTAAGTAAAAATAAATGACTAGAGGCACAAACTGTTCAAGCTGGGAGCAGCAACCGCCCCTCAGCAACCATGTCTATAAACACCCATGAGAATCTAAATAATAATATAAACGTTAGAAGCTTATGAACAAAGATGGATCACTTGAAATTGATGATGAAAGAGGACTCAATTGACATTCTATGTCTGACTGTAGCCGGTCTGGAATCTGACATTAACAATACCTTCTTCGAGATTGACGGCTTCAATGATTATAGAAAATATAGAGAAAGGAAAGGAGGTGGAACCGTGATTTATGTGGGGGAAGGATATACCTCTTCTCAAGTAATGCTTAACAACAGCAATGAAGTTGATGACATTTAAGTGAATATCTAGGTACGAAAAAAAACACAGATAGTTTGTTATTGGTTCTTTTTGCAGACCACTCAAAGCGAGTGTACAATGTTTTCAATACATCGAAGAAAGATTTCGAGAAGCTATGTGCTTAGGAAAGATGCTGTGCATTCTGGAAGAATTCAATGATCAATTGATACTGAAATCCAACAATATGAAGCCGATTTTAGACCGATTCAGGCTGCATCAGCACATGAAAAGTGCAACAAGAATTTCTCCCGAATCCCAAACTGTGTTGGATCTGCTCATAAGTGACAATCCGTCTTCCATTGTTACCACAGACGTGGAACCCAATTCTTTCTCGGACCACCATGAAATAAACTGCACCATTAACAACAAAAAAGAGAAGAAACGAGTATACAAAACACCATGTCGTACAAAAAGGAACTACAAAGCGGATAATTTCAGAGCACAACTAGTGGCAAACGTCGAGATAATAAAACCAATACATAGCACAAATAACGTCACAGAGCAGGCTAAACTACTCACAAACTATCTAATCACATGTCTGAACGCTGTGGCGCCAACGGAAACTAAAACAATGAAAAGCATGCCGGTTGAATGGATTATAGAAAAACTGCAAAACGAAATTGCACTTAAAAATATCTCAAACGCAGAACAAAATGGAGCATCACTTGGTTAGAATGATTTCGAATTGAAAATAGAGGAGTCAAACGATAAGTCAGGAGGGCAAAAATTAAATTCCATCACGAGGAAGTAGAACAGTGCAAAAACAATTAAAAAGAATCGTGGAACGTACTGAAAAGAATTGTTCTCTACAAAAAAAGATCACCTCGCCTACTTATCCAGATCCTCAAGCAGCTTCAGAGGAATTTAACAACTACTTTGCTGGAGTTGGGAAGCAGGTTTTTGAATAGGTAACCCAGGAAGCTTATCAAGGATCACAGGGCGACGCAACAGATATATGGAGTCCAAAAGCTATCGATGGAGACAGAGATCAAGAAGCAAACGTCAAATGGAAACCAAAGCAAGTATTGCAACACGAAGTCAAACGAGCTGTATTTGCCTTGAGGAACACAAATTCTATAGGAATAGATGGTTTCGACCTACAATATCTAAAAGACAGCATAATAGTTACTTTGCCTTATATAAGCACAGTTATTAACACCTCCATAGCCAGTAAAACTTTTCCAGAGATCTGGTAGCATGCAATCATAGAAGCATTTCATAAATTTTGGGACAAGAATAAACCATCCAACTTTAGACCGATCAGTCTTCTTCCTGTCCTATCCAAGATTCTATAAAAGGTAATATTTATCCAATTGATTGATTACCTCAAATCAAACAAGCTGTTCAATGACTGCCAGTAATCGACAGAAGACGCACTTATGAGCATCACTGAAGATCTGAACAAAAACATTGATGAAGGGCAGATATCTCTGCTGGGATTGCTAGACTAATCGAAAGCAGTCGATAGTGTAAGCCGTAAAATTCTTTTTGGCAAGCTCCACAACATTGGAATAGACCCTACTTGGTTCGAAAGTTATCTGATGAATCGGCAACAATCAGTTAAACTCGATAACGCAACTACGTCAAATTCGACCACAATAATTGCCTTTGGGGTCCCTCAAGGTTCGATACTTGGCCCTGTGTTGTTCCTGGTTTTAGTAAATGACATCGACTGTAAATTACCAAAAATCGGGCGAAAATGGTAATGAACGCCGATGATGTTCAAATATTGCTTTCCCAAAAACCGCCAGATCTGAATGCGCTGAAAGACGACGCTGAGACAGCCGTAACTAATCTGAAATCTTGGTATGATAGAAAAGAACTCAAGCTGCACTCTGAAAAACGAAATGCATCTTGTTCGGCTCGAACTCAAAAAGAAAAGCAGTTCCAATGAACTTCTCTATTAGGATAGGCAAATCTGACACTTCTGTTGAAGATAAAGTTATAAGTCTGGGTGTATGGTTTGATACCGATCTTTTCTTTAAACACCACGTAACTATTCTGTGTTCCAAGTTGAATGGAACACTTTTGTTCCTAAGCTCCGTAAAAAAAAAAATTGGATTTCAAATCAAGATTACTGATTGTCCAAGCTTGAGTATTTTCTCACATCAACTACTGTCTTTCAATTTGGAGGAAATGCAGCAAAACTCAAAGAGAGAAGTGCAACGTTGTTTAAACTTTGCGGCAAGAATAACATGCGATGGTAACCACAGAAAACGAGACCGCGCAAGTCCTCTCCTCGAAAAATTACAGTGGCTGAATATCGACAACTAACTGACACTCCATGAGTCGATTAGATTTCATAAAGATCTTCTAGGAAAACATTCACCCGGTAGCCAAAGGTACATATATTCTCGAGGTGAAAAGAACAATCGATTCACAAGAAATAATGATACTCTGCACGTTGAACACAGAAAAACAGAAACTGCCTGTAGAGCTTTTCGATCACTGGACCAAAATCCTGGAACAACCTCCTCCCAACAAGCCTCAGGAATCTAAAATCCAACACGTCCTTCAAGAATCAGCCCAATGACAAACACACGCTAAATTGACCGATCAGTTCAAAACCGTACCTTTCCCCACAAACACAAGCTAAATGCATAATACCAGTAACCAGAAAATGCATTCGGTTCTTCAACTTGTCCGAAAACTCCACCACCATACCTCTCAACATTGAGACACCATCAAATCGTTTGTACTCTGACGATACATATGTTTTCTATGTTGATACCGATCACAATTGTCTTTGCCAAAAACCATAAGTGTTACTAGCGTTTTGTCTGTTTTTATGTTTCAAATGTTTCAATCGTTTTAGTATAATTAAAATACGAACTCAGTCTTTTCGAGGAACGATAGGCAGCTTCTAACTTTGACAAACGTTAACTCGATATTAATATAATTCAATGAATTATTTCTAACAATTACCGTACCATTTCTTGGTGATTCAATCATTGCCTTAAAAGCTAGTATTTTGCATTGTCTTCTATTACAGAAGTATATTCATCCGATTTGTGTACTCTAGCATTGTATTATTCTGATTGTCAATCATTTAATCCTTTCCAAGCGGTCATGAAGTGAGTATATTGTATATTCAGTTGCTTGGTATGTATTTTATGTATACCTTTTTTTGTATAACTTGTGTCGCCTATTCACACCTTCATTATTCCTACAATGGCTTAGACCCATTTTTACAATATGTTAGCGCTTTTCAATTTTCCAACCCTATATTGTATTCATATTTTCTTTTTAATTCATGTCGTCCATCCACACCTTTGTCATCGTATATTAATGGACACTTCTCATGAACATGTTAGCACATTTCGATGTCCCAACCCCGTGTTCTCTGGACTCTAACCACTTGCATGCGTGATTTCCCCCCCCATATATTTGTTATTTTCCACGCCCATGTATTCTGTTATTTATCCACCCAAAGTATTTTTTTTTCAACCACGTGTGTCACTGGTTTTCCCAATGCAATGTAGTCGTGATTATTCTGTCATGGTAGACATTTTCTGTAAGTGCACTTATGATACTATTGTAAATAATATTTCACTCCATATAATCCAAACCGGCGGCCCCTAGAGATGAGCTGTGACGAATTCAAATTGAACTCTCGTTTTCGTTAATTCAAGTAGCGTAGTTGATAATGAAGTTTCATGCCATATGTTTAAGAATTTAATTATATTCTAAAAAATTTAAAACCCATTGCTAGACGATGGAAATTAACGATTTGATAGTAATAATGATTATTATTATCTTTGAAAACCGATCCCCCTCCTCTCTACCCCCCCTCCAAACACCCATCCTACCTGAAGACACAGTGAGCCCCTGTCTCCGTATTATTCAAGAAAGATGGAGACTTCAACACACGGGGGAGGAGTCAACATATGCTTGAACGAAAAATATCTTTGTTGGAAAGTGATGAGTTTTAAATGCTATATTAATTTATGTGCACTTAGCTAAAGGGACGCTACACAGTCTCTTCGCAATCACTGAGACGTATGTAAAGAAGGCAGGGAGGCAATAAAGCATCGCACGCTCTAATATGTTAGAGTTGACTCCTTGACGGGTCGCGTCATTCGCATGCATCCCAACTCATACTCACACAAAATGCCTTTCATTCGCATGCATCCCAACTCATACTCACACAAAATGTCTTTCAGTCGCATGCATCCCAACTCATACTCACAGAAGATGCCTTTCATTCGCATGCATCCCAACTCATACTCACACAAGATGCCTTTCATTCGCATGCATCCCAACTCATACTCACACAAGATGCCTTTCATTCGCATGCATCCCAACTCATACTCACACAAGATGCCTTTCATTCGCATGCATCCCAACTCATACTCACACAAGATGCCTTTCATTCGCATGCATCCCAACTCATACTCACACAAGATGCCTTTCATTCGCATGCATCCCAACTCATACTCACACAAGATGCCTTTCATTCGCATGCATCCCAACTCATACTCACACAAGATGCCTTTCATTCGCATGCATCCCAACTCATACTCACACAAGATGCCTTTCATTCGCATGCATCCCAACTCATACTCACAGAAGATGCCTTTCATTCGCATGCATCCCAACGCATACTTACTCAAAATGCCTTTCATTCGCATGCATCCCGACTCATACTCACACAAGATGCCTTTCATTATTTTTATTTTATTGGTATGCGCCCCTATGAATATTATACCTTTAACATGCACTGGACTTTTCTAAAGCGTTTCTTTGTTGCTTCCATGTTGGGCAAGATACTGTATCAAGGTACATTCTTCCATTACTTTGCGTGACTTCTGCGAGGCTGTATTGGAAAAGATGATAACCTGGAAGTGTATCTAGATATGTATCTTGCCCAATCCATGTTGCTGTACAGCCCAACCGTGATCCCAGGTCAAAAGTTCTCGCGTGTTCTTGTTCCATCAATAAACCGAGCACACACAAACAGCCTTGATGGAGTGCAGTTAAAAGCCGATAAGAAACGAGGGCCGTCCCGGAGGCACTTCAGCTTAACTTGCATTGCAATTGCTTAGCAAGTCTATAACTTAGACCTTGCAATGGCTTAGCAAGTCTATAACTTAGACCTTGCAATTTCTAGTCGTAAATCAAAAAGGTAAGTCCACTGAATTGGAGCAAATTTCTCACAGTTGAGTCGAACAATGATTTCATTATGAAATTAGAAGAATATTCATTTGGAGAAGTGGTAATGTGGGCGTTAGAATTATCCAATATCATATGATAACATGTGGAGATGTATTAGCCAGTTCTGCCAACAATTTGTACAGAGGTGAGACGTATCCACTAATTACAGCAAGAGCGACGGTTGCCTGATGAGCAGGGTGTCCAGCTAAAATACCAGCTATATATATATCCATTTATAT
>SDVV010024366.1:0-12598 GCA_016164225.1 Gammarus roeselii
ATATATGTGCAATACAGAATTGAGATGGTCCAGTAACACGCTTATGGGTATAAATCCAAGTGTGTTTTATTAACACACATTGATTTGTGCCTTTAAACAACTTTTTCTAAGTGTAGCGACACCTGGCGGCGTGTTACGACAGTCTTTTGGGGAACAACAATGCAGTGCGTCCTTCAGGGCAAATGCCATTCAGCCGAGCGCAAATAGTCATCGCCAGGGGTTTCTTTGACGTATCAACGCGCGTCCATGAAGTAGGGAGCACGTCCTAAAAAGTTTAACTAAAGGCCTCCTTCACCGTTACCATGACAACAAAAAACAAACACCCGCGCCCGAACAAACTGGTGCTTGCGTGAGAGGCGGGAAACGTGCTCGTATGGCATTGGTGACTGGCACCGGGGCGGGGAAGTGCATGAGTATGCTTGCAAGTTTTAAATACATATTCTATATCGACAGTGCGTGTACTAGCAGACTCCCTGCTTGAACACGCACTACTACTCATCTTAGTGGACTATTTTTAATTAGCTTCAGAGTCCCTGCTTATACACGCACTGGTCCTCATCTTAGTTGACTATTTTTCATTAGCTTCAGAGTCCCTGATTATACACGCACTAGTCCTCATCTTAATTGACTAGTTTTAATCAGCTTCATAGTCCCTGCTCATACACGCACTAGTCCCCATCTTAATTGACTAGTTATAATTGGCTTCATAGTCCCTGCTCATACACGCACTAGTCCTCATCTTAATTGACTAGTTTTGATTAGCTTCAGAGTCCCTGCTTATACATGCAGTAGTCCTCATCTCAGTCGACTAGTTTTCATTAGCTGCAGAGTCCCTGCTTATACACGCGCTGGTACACATCTTAGTTGACTATTATTCATTAGTTTCAGAGTCCCTGCTTATACGCGCACTAGTCCTCATCTTAATTGACTAGTTTTAATTAGCTTCATAGTCCATGCTCATACACGCACTGGTCCTCATCTTAGTTGACTAGTTTTCATTAGCTTCAGAGTCCCTGCTTATACACGCACTAGTCCTCATCTTAATTGACTAGTTTTGATTAGCTTCAGAGTCGCTGCTAATACACGCAGTAGTCCTCATTTAGTTGACTAGTTTTCATTAGCTTCAGTGTCCCTGCTTATACATGCACTATTCCTCATCTTAATTGACTAGTTTTCATTAGCTTCAGAGTCCCTGCTTATACACGCACTGGTCCTCATCTTAGTTGACTATTATTCATTAGCTTCAGAGTCCCTGCTTATACACGCACTAGTCCTCATCTTAGTTGACTAGTTTTCATTAGCTTCAGAGTCCCTGCTTATATACGCACTGGTCCTCATCTTGATTGACTAGCTTTCATTAGCTTTAGAGTCCCTGCTTATACACGCACTAGTCCTCATCTTAGTTGACTAGTTTTCATTAGTTTCAGAGTCCCTGCTCATACACGCACTAGTCCTCATCTTAATTGACTAGTTTCAATTAGTTTAATAGTCCCTGCTTATACACGCACTGGTCCTCATCTTAGTTGACTAGTTTTAATTAGCTTCAGAGCCCCTGCTTATACACGCACTATTCCTCATCTTAATTGACTAGTTTCAATTAGCTTCAGAGTCCCTGCTTATTCACGCACTAGTCCTCATCTGAGTTGACTACTTTTCATCAGCTTCAGAGTCCCTGCTTATACAGGCACTAGTCCTCATCTTAGTTGACTAGTTTTCATTAGCTGCAGAGTCCCTGCTTATGCACGCACTAGTCGTCATCTTAGTTGACTATTTTTCATTAGCTTCAGAGTCCCTGCTTATACAGGCACTAGTCCTCATCTTAGTTGACTAGTTTTCTTAGCTTCAGAGTCCCTGTTTATACAGGCATTAGTCCTCATCTTAGTTGACTAGTTTTCATTAGCTTCAGAGTCCCTGCTTATACACGCACTAGTCCTCATCTTATTTGACTAGTTTTCATTAGCTTCAAAGTCCCTGCTTATACACGCACTGGTCCTCATCTTAGTTGACTAGTTCTCATTAGCGTCAGAGTCCCTGCTTATACACGCACTAGTCCTCATCTTAGTTGACTAGTTTTCATTAGCTTCAGAGTCCCTCCTTATACACGCACTGGTCCTCATCTTAGTTGACTAGTTTTCATTAACTTCAGAGTCCCTGCTTATACACGCACTAGTCCTCATCTTAGTTGACTAGTTTTCATTAGCTCCAGAGTCCCTGCTAGTACAAGCACTTATTCTCCTCAAACGGATCTTAAAGGAAGATTCAACGGATTAAACTTTCAATTAAATGATTTTAACGAATAGAATAGGTTGTTTATGAATGTTGGCGCCATTGGCATACTTCTGCGATGCTCAAAAATGAGAACAACGTGAAATTAATATTTTCTCACAAGCTTTCGTCGTGCCCGAACTCAGACAAATACAATTAAACATATGCTCGCTATGAACGAACGTTATGTTTAAATTTCAAACACACCTGCAGTTTGTGATGATACCTATTCTAAAATCAATTCTTAATGAACTCAAGTTTTTAACGTGCAACTCGAACAAGAAACAAAATAAATTGATACTTGATTTACAAATAATGATTTTATTTTACTTTCTCCTGACGTTGACGCATGGTCAAATTCAATAAATCGGTGAACAAAGGCTGCGTGAGAAACAAAATGTTTATCAATGAATACTTTTACATGGGGGTGAATTGTACGAAGAACAATTAGCCCACGTATATTTGAACGCAAAACTTCATCGAACGTGGCATGATATTATTTGCAGTACATGATCCTTTTATACGTTACATTTCTGGTCAACCCTCTTCTGCACACTCGACATTGTCACTGCTACACAGAGTGATACTGACGACAGAAACTGTACTGCATCCTCTTCCAGTACTTGGACTCTGTACCTGTAGAGTGTGTGAGTCAAAGACTCAAAGGCGTTTATGTCAGTCCAAGTTAACGCTGAAGGAATTTATCAACGTCTTTCAGGTCCAAGAAAGACCTATCGATCAGTTCTATTGAGAAGAGATTGTTTTGTTTGACAGACTGCATTGATTAAATCGAGATATTTCGTCCTGGGCAGTGCTCTATCAGAGCGCCGGGCCAATGGCATTGTTATTGAAGTGGCCCTCGTGGCACAATGGCCAACAGCCTCACTATTCTAAGGGGAAGAGGTGTGCTCGAGATGACTTTACACTGCCTGGGCCAGCTGCTGATTGGGGGGATAACGGATTGGTTCATGGTCGCGATACCGCGAACGTTAACGTGAGACAATGCGTACTTTAGCTGTTCATGTGGTTATAGAAACAGCCACTATCTAGAAGATGGTTTATCTCGAGCACGGCAATAGAAAGAAGAACTACACAAAGTACTATTATGATTGCTAGAGACGAGTTTACATGTTTAACAAAATAGAGTACAAATGTAAAACTTAGGGAAACAACCAGATATTTGGTCAAACTACATTTGCGTACAATTAATATCAATTTTGAATCATTTTTAGCTGGTGTCGTTTTCAATAATACGCTTCAAATTCGTTTACATTTCAGTGAAAAATCTTTAACAAAGCACGTACATATCAAATAATGAAATTGGAAGATTGGTATACATGCATAATGCTAGATTGACAACGCTGTGTTTATTGATTGTAGCAACAGATGATTTATTAATTTATTCAATTATTGTGTTTCAATTCTCTTTCCACATACAACTAAAAAAAACAAGTTACTTATTAGTGACGTGGTCATCAATGTATCATGTAGGCTTTATTTCTAGCCCATTGCTATTTGCACGAGCAAGTCTACCCTCGCGACAGTGATACCTTTCAACGTTCTAGACACCCTCGTATCATCGCATCATCTACTGTTTTTTCTCTCTCCCCAGTACTCAACAGTCCACTATGGCGAGGTTAAGGCTCCCCGCCATGACAGCGATGATGCTGCTAATGGTGGTACAACACACGGTGCACGGGCAGGACTTGGAAAGTGAGTACCACAGTTTGAGGGCTCAGTGTCGCAGTGAGCCAACTGACGCTAGTGTGGGCTAACGTAAGTGGTCGTTTCACTGAAGCGAGTATGTTATCCAACCTTGGAATAGGTCTCAAACATCAGGAACCTGTATCTAAGAAGCTATAGATGAATACAAAAGGGACTTCATAATCCATCAGGTGAATCTTTCAGGTTGCATCAGCTTTGAGTGAAATGCCTCAACAATTTAGTGTTTTATAACTCGTTCCACGACTGTACAGGAATTGAATGGTCAATAAAAACTATCAAAAGCATTCATGGATAAATGAGTCTATATGTTACTCTCTCGTTCTTTCTCTTCCTTTCTATTACTAACAGACAGACTTTAAACAGTTTCATTTGCTGTTATGACGTATTTCATTTGTCGAAGAAAACACCATCTTCCTCCATTCTCTAATGACCTAAATGCGTTCTGACTAACCGTCTTCTCTCGGTCCAGACAGCAGCCACTGGTGGACCCTGGCACGCACCGAGCTGGCCATGGCCCTCAACGTCCGTGACAATTGGAACGTGGCCAAGAACGTCATCTTGTTCATTGGTGACGGTATGGGCATCACCGCCTCAACGGCTGCCAGGATCTACAAGGGGCAGAAGAAGGGTATGAACGGAGAAGAAGGCTACCTTGAGTGGGAAAGGTTTCCCAACAATGCCCTCATAAAGGTGAGCTCCTGAAGAGGGTCTGAACAGGAAGGAGAGATACCTCGGGAGGTAACGGTTCTCCAACTCCTCCCTCTATATGGTATGTACAGTAGCGAGCGAAAATTCGTTTATGATTTAAAATTGAGTGAAATCTTCAATGTCTATTTCCCGCTCTATATTTGAACTCATCTGAAAGTTGATTAATATTACCCATTAAGAGACTCTGTCCACACATAGTACCGTAAGAAATTGCTACATGAAGTAAAATTCCACGTGGGGAAAGTCGAATTTGTTTTTCCGGTTACTGACTAACCATAAACGAATTTTTGCTCGCTATGGTACATAAGTGTGAGAGGGGAATAAACAAGGACAGATTTATATCGCGCAGTCTAAGTTCCCTTAACTTGCCTTAACAAAATTCATGGGCGTACAAGCATAGTATGTTTGAAAATATATATTAATACCGTTTAGGCTGTCGGGTACGATACCTACAAGGTTCATATTCTAAAACACGTGCCTATTCAAAGTTGTATTTGATTATGGATTTTGGTTAAGGCATGCCAGTGATTCACTATCTGTGATAGAACGACACATTCCTTTATTGTTATCAATACAGTTGCAAGCAATTATGAATACAGGTGCCCTTGGCAGGGAGGGCTGTCAAGTCTGAAGAAATTCAAATGGGAGATTATCTCATTTTTTCCCGAGTGTGTCCAAATGATCTCAATGCGATCGTAATAAGACATTGCTTCTTTCTCTCGAGCGTTGCCTCCTGAAATGTACTGAGTAACTTCAAGACATCGTTTTTCGCAGACTTACAACGTGGACCGTCAAGTGCCCGACAGCGCTGCTACTGCCACCGCTTTCCTGTGCGGCGTCAAAGTGAACTTTGAGACTCTTGGAGTTGACCCTCGAGTTCCTTTCGGGGACTGCGAGGCTTCCAAAGACCCTGACAACCAACTGACGTCCGTTCTCCAATGGGCGCAGGAAGCCAACAAAGCGACCGGTTCGTAGTTCTCATCAATTGCAGTGAATGATGAATAGGATGTCGGTAGTCGAGTGAAGCATCTGAAGAGCCTTAAATCAAAGCCAGCGTCTAAAAAGCCTTAGATCAAAGCCAGTATCTGAAGAGTTTTCAATCAAAGACAGCATCTGAACAGTCTTAGATCAAAGCCAGCATCCAAAGAGTCTTAGATCAAAGCCAGCATGTGAAGAGCCTTAGATCAAAGCCAGCATCTGAAGAGTCTTAGATCAAAGCCAGTGTCTAAAGAGCCTTAGATCAAAACCAGCATCTGAAGAGTCTTAGATCAAAGTCAGCATCTGAAGAGTCTTAGATCAAAGTCAGCATCCAAAGAGTCTTAGATCAAAACCAGGATTTGAAGAGCCTTAGATCAAAGCCAGCGTCTAAAGAGTCTTAGATCAAAGCCAGCATCTGAAGAGCCATAAATCAAAGCCAGCATCTGAAGAGTCTTAGATCAAAACCAGCATCTGAAGAGTCATAGATCAAAGCCAGCATCCAAAGAGTCTTAGATCAAAGCCAGCATGTGAAGAGCCTTAGATCAAAGCCAGCATCTGAAGAGTCTTAGATCAAAGCCAGCGTCTGAAGAGTCTTTGATCAAAGCCAGCATCGGAAGAGTCCTAGATCAAAGCCAGCATCTGGAGAGTCTTAGATCAAAGCCAGCATCTGAAGAGTCTTAGATCAAAGCCAGCATCTGAAGAGTCTTAGATCAAGCCCAGCATCTGAAGAGTCTTAGATAAAAGCCAGTATCTGAAGAGTCTTTGATCAAAGCCAGCATCTAAAAAGTATTAGATAAAAGTCACTATCTAAAGAGTCTTATATCAAAGCCTGCATCTGAAGAATCTTAGATCAAAGCCAGCATCCAAAGAGTCTTAGATTCAATCAAAGCCAGTCTCTGAAGTTTCTTTGATCAAAGCCTGCATCTAAAGAGTCTGAATAGAGGTCCGTCACTGTGAGTAGGTAGAACACTGTGTGTATGTAGAGTACACCCTAATCTACCTGCTTACAGGGAAGAATAGGTATTTCTTTACCTACTTACATGAGAGTGGTCTTGGAGATAACAATGGTGTTACCACAAGACCATTTTTTCAATAGCAAGTCCATTATCTGTTATCAATTGAGAGTGATGGTACGCACAATGTAGGGGGGTTTGCTCCAGATGAATATTTTCCACTAAATTCGTCACAAACAGTGAACTCGTGCTTTGATGTGTTGTATGTTGTAAGAGCCATAGCCATCTGTATACAGCGCTTTCACGTGAGCTCGATTGTAAGCCAGGAGAGCGATTAACCGCTATTTGCGAAGATTTGAAACTTTTGAACTTTTCAAGAAGTGTGATGTGTAATTATGATGAACTTCAATAGTATCTGTTTAAGAAATGAAATATCAATGAGTGATCTAACTATTGATGTGTTCTTTGCAAAGCTCATTAGAGGCTTAGCTCTACAATGGAATGAAGTGTTTGGGAGATAAAGTCAATAAACAATCTCTCAGCTCTACAATGGAATGAAGTGTTTGGGAGACAAAGTCAATAAACAACCTCTCAAGTCAATTTTCGGACTGATGTGTAACAATAGACATCCATGATCAACATCCAAGGCTCACCCTTCTCCCCTTTTCCACAGGCATTGTAACGAGCACCCGCATCACCCACGCTACCCCCGCCGCCACCTACTCCCACTCGGCTAACCGCCGGTGGGAGTGCAACAGGAGTCTCGGAGAGTCAGGCAGTGGCTGCGCCGACATTTCTGAACAGCTCGTCAATCATAACCCCGGCAAGAACATCAAGGTATGGGGAAGGTGACATAAGTGCATTCGTGAAGATGTCCCTGCTCTTAGATCAGCTGCCGCTGGGAGTAAAGGACGGTTTCCTAGTCTAGATATAACAAGTATAGCTAACATGGGACGGAGCGCGCACCAACTGCTCGCGGGGTGTTGTAACCGATAGTACGTTTGAGATGGTGAAACTCAAACGTACTATCGGTTACAAAGATAGAGACCTTATTTTTAATTTCGCATTTTGTTTACGACCTCCCTGCACCTAAATTGTATGTTTCATAGTATAGATTTACACATTTGCATTTCCTCCAGACGTTTGGCTGTAAACATACATCCATAAAAACTTGCCTAACTACATACCATTGGATTTAAATTAAGTTTAAATGCAACTCAAAATAAAAAATGTGGTCTTTATATTTGTAACCGATAGTACTTACTGCGGAATTATGAGTTGCAAAAGTGATATATACTACGGCAATATTAGAATGTTTCCACGACGACATAATATTAAAAGTACACTTTATGCCTCTCATCAGTAGGAATAATTGCAGAATAATGATTGTCTTTAAACAGCGTTTAGCATGAAGTGCTAAACGCTGATAATTCAAGCACAGGACTGCAGGACGCGAGCACATGACTGCAGGTCGCCAGTACAGGACTGCAGGACGCGAGCACAAGACTGCAGGTCGCCAGCACAGGACTGCAGGACGCAAGCACAGGACTGCAGGACGCGAGCACATGACTGCAGGTCACCAGCACAGGACCGCAGGACGCGAGCAAAAACTGCAGGACGCGAGCACATGACTGCAGGTCGCCAGCACAGGACTGCAGGGCGCGAGCACAAGACTGCAGGACGCGAACACATGACTGCAGGTCGCTAGCACAGGACTGCAGGACGCGAGCACAAGACTGCAGGTCGCCAGCACAGGACTGCAGGACGCAAGCACAGAACTGCAGGACGCCAGCACATGATTGCAGGTCACCAGCACAGGACTGCAGGACGCGACCAAAAACTGCAGAACGCGAGCACATGACTGCAGATCGCCAGCACAGGACTGCAGGACGCGAGCACAAGACTGCAGGACGCGAGCACATGACTGCAGGTCGCTAGCACAGGACTGCAGGTCGCCAGCATAGGACTGCAGGACGCGAGCACAAGACTGCAGGACGCGAGCACATGACTGCAGGTCGCCAGCACAAGACTGCAGGACGCGAGCACAAGACTGCAGGACGCGAGCACATGACTGCAGGTCGCCAGCACAGGACTGCAAGACGCACGCACAAGACTGCAGGTCACCAGCACTGGACTGCAGGACGCGAGCACAAGACTGCAGGACCCGAGCACATGACTGCAGGTCGCCAGCACAGGACTGCATGACGCAAGCACAAGACTGCAGAACGCGAGCACATGACTGCAGGTCGCCAGCACAGGACTGCATGACGCAAGCACAAGACTGCAGGACGCGAGCACATGACTGCAGGTCGCCAGCACAGGACTGCAGGACGCGAGCACAAGACTGCAGAACGCGAGCACATAACTGCAGGTTGCCAGCACGGGACTACAGAACGTGAGCACAGGACTGTAGGACGCGAGCACAGGACTGCAGGACACGAGCACAGGACTGCAGGACGTGAGCACATGACTGCAGGTTGCCAGCACAGGACTGCAGGACGCGAGCACAAGACTGCAGGACGCGAGCACAGGACTGCAGGACGTGAGCACATGACTGCAGGACGTAAGCACAGAGCTGCAGGACACGAACACAGGACTGCAGGACGCGAGCACAGGACTGCAAGACGCGAGCACAGGGCAGCAGGACGTGAGCACAGAGCTGCAGGACGCGAGTACAGGGCTGCAGGACGCGGACACAATGCTGCAGGACGTGAGCACAGGGCTGCAGGACGTCAACACAGAGCTGCAGGACGCGAGCACAGGCTGCAAGACGTGAGCACAAGGCTGCAGGATGCGAGCAGAGGACTGCAGGACGCAAACACATGACTGCTGGACGCAAGCACAGGACTGCAGGACGCGAGCACATGACTGCAGGACGCGAGCACAAGACTGCAGGACGCGAGCACAGGACTGCAGAACGCGAGCACAGGACTGTAGGACCCAAACACAGGACAGCAGGACGCGAGCACAGGACTGCAGGGCACGAGCATAGGATTGCAAGACGTGAGCACATGACTGCAGGTCGCCAGCACAGGACTGCAGGACGTGAGCACAAGACTGCAGGACGCGAGCACATGACTGCAGGTCGCCAGCACAGGACTGCAGGACGCGAGCACAAGATTGCAGGACGCGAGCACATGACTGCAGGTCGCTAGCACAGGACTACAGAACGCGAGCACAAGACTGTAAGACGCGAGCACAGGACTGCAAAACGCGAGCACAGGACTGCATGACACGAGCACAAGGCAGCAGGACGTGAGCACAGAGCTGCAGGACGCGAGTACAGGGCTGCAGGACGCGAGCACATGGCTGCAGGACGCGAACACAATGCTGCAGGACGCGAGCACAGGACTGCAGAACGTGAGCACAGAGCTGCAGGACGCGAGTACAGGCTGCAGGACGTGAGCACAGAGCTGCAGGACGCGAGTACAGGGGTGCAGGACGTGAGCACATGGCTGCAGGACGCGAGCACAATGCTGCAGGACGCGAGCATAGGGCTGCAGGACGTGAGCACAGAGCTGCAGGACGCGAGAACAGGGCTGCAGGACGCGAGCACATGGCTGCAGGACGCGAACACAATGCTGCAGGACGCGAGCACAGGGCTGCAGGACGTCAACACAGAGCTGCAGGAAGCGAGCACAGGATGCAAGACGTGAGCACAAAGCTGCAGGATGCGAGCAGAAGACTGCAGGACGCAAACACATGACTGCTGGACGCAAGCACAGGACTGCAGGACGCGAGCACAAGACTGCAGGACGCGATCACGGGACTGCAGGTCGCCAGCACAGGACTACAGGACGCAAGCACAGAGCTGCAGGACGCGAACACAGGACTGCACGAAGCGAGCACAGGACTGCAAGACGCGAACACAGGGCAGCAGGACGTGAGCACAGAGCTGCAGGACGCAAATACAGCGCTGCAGGACGCGAGCACATGGCTGCAGGACGCGGACACAATGCTGCAGGACGCGAGCACAGGGCTGCAGGACGTCAGCACAGAGCTGCAGGACGCGAGCACAGGCTGCAAGACGTGAGCACAAAGCTGCAGGATGCGAGCAGAGGACTGCAGAACGCAAACACATGACTGCTGGACGCAAGCACAGGACTGCAGGACACGAGCACAAGACTGCAGGATGCGATCACAGGACTGCAGGTCGCCAGCACAAGACTACAGGACGCAAGCACAGAGCTGCAAGACGCGAACACAGGACTGCAGGACGCGAGCACAGGACTGCAGGACGCGAGCACAGGGCAGCAGGACGTGAGCACAGAGCTGCATGCAGGACGCAAGTACAAGGCTGCAGGACGCGAGCACATGGCTGCAGGACGCGGACACAATGCTGCAAGATGCGAGCACAGGGCTGCAGGACGTCAACACAGAGCTGCAGGACGCGAACACAGGCTGCAGGACGTGAGCACAAAGCTGCAGGATGCGAGCAGAGGACTGCAGGACGCAAACACATGACTGCTGGACGCAAGCACAGGACTGCAGGACGCGGGCGCAAGACTGCAGGACCCGAGCACAGGGGTGCAGGACGCGAGCACAGGACTGCAGAAAGCGAGCACAGGACTGTTGAACGCGAGCACAGGACTGCAAGACGCGAGCACAAGACTGTAGGACGCTAGCACAGGACTGCAGGACGTGAGCACTTGGCTGCAGGACGCGAACACATGACTGCAGGACGCGAGCACAGGACTGCAGGACCCGAGCACAGGACTGCAGAAAGCGGGCACAGGACTGCAGGACGCGAGTACAGGACTGTAGGACGCTAGCACAGGACTGCAGGACGCGATCACAAGACTGCAGGACGCTAGCACAGGACTGCAGGACGTGAGCACATGGCTGCAGGACGCGAACACATGACTGCAGGACGCGAGCACAGGACTGCAGGACCCGAGCACGGGACTGCAGGACGCGAGCTCAGGACTGCAGGACGCGAGCACAAGACTTCAGGACGCGAGCACAGGACTACAGGACGCGAGCACAACGCTGCAGGACGCAAGCACAGGGCTGTAGGACGCGAGCATAGGACTGAAGGACGCTAGCACAGGACTGCAGGACGGGAGCACAGGACTGCAGGACGCGAGCACATGAATACATGACGCGAACACAGGACTACAGGACGCGAGCCCACGTCTGCAGGACAAGACCACAGGGCGGCAGGACGCCAGCACAGGGCTGTTGGACGCGTGCACCGGACTGCAGGACGCGAGCACAGGACAGCAGGACGCAAGCACATGGCTGCATGACGCGAACACAAGACTGCAGGACACGAACACAGGACTGCAGGACGCGAGAACTGGACTGTAGGACGCGAGCACAACACTGCAGGACACAAGCACAGGACTGCAGGACACGAGCACAGGACTGCAGGACCCGAGCACAGGACTGGAGGACACGAGCAAAGAACTGCAGGACGCGAGCACAGGAATGCAGGACGCAAGCACAGGGTTGCAGAACATTCTGAAAAATAATTTTAATGGTGGCAATTCCTGGGGTTGCATGCTGAGGTTCCGCTGCTCAATGATTTTTAAACGTTCTACCGACGTGGCAATTCATAACCACTGCTACCATTGCCACCTTGCAGGTGATCCTCGGAGGGGGCCGTCAGCCCATGGGCGCTACGCTGGGCATTCCTGACGAGTTCACTTGCAACCGGACCGACGACAGGGACCTGACAAAGGAGTGGTTGCAGAACAAGAAGGCGGCCGGTCTCAGGGCTCGGTATATCACCTCGGCCTCCGAGCTCAGGAGCATAGATCATGAGGATGTCGACTACCTGATGGGTGAGGAGACGAGCTCAGGGGAGTGGACCATGACAAGGTCGACTTACTCATGGATGTGGAGAAGGGCTCTGTCCGTGGACCATGACGAGTTCTAATACCTCTTGGGTGAGGAGAAAGGCTCAGGGGAGTGGTCCATGACGAGGTTTAATACCTCATGGGTGAGAAGAAGGGCTCAGGGACGTG
>SDVV010024367.1:0-12598 GCA_016164225.1 Gammarus roeselii
CAGTCGGTTCAGGAATGAAAGACATAAGTGTCTGGGTAGAGAGCGAGCGTGCATTGGATAGGTGTGTGTGCAGAAACGGGATCCTTCTGTTTGAGAAACGGGATGGTTGTTACTGAGGGAGTACACAACAACATGACACAACTGGAGTAATCCAGTGAAAACTGTCAGGTCCTCCTGCTAGCAATGCTCTCGGACCCTACGCCTGACACAAAATCTCAGGGTCCTGACATGAATTTTTAGCACCACATAGCTTAACTTGTTCGCGCTTGAGTTCACGAGAGGAGTCTGTGGTGTGCCTTGCTGTCGGCCACCCCCTCTCTGTGGGATTCGGCCTGGTTTCCGTATCTGTAACTGCACTGAACAGTAAATCACATGAAAATTAACAGTGATTTTAACACGGGAAACCTACTGTTCGCGCCGAGATTGGAATACGAGTCTAAAACGCCAACCACTCTGCCATCCAACACGACAAAAGTTGTGATTCCAGCTTCCCAACGAAATGATTGGTATGTTCTTTCTACAGCTGATGCACGGTTGATGTGTGGTATCTCTCTAGCTAAATAGAGGAAGTGGTTGTGGGCCCTTCACAGTTCAATACCCAAGAAAACTTGAATCAACCATTGTTGTGTTGGAAGTCCGAGTGGTTAGAGCTCTGGACTCGTATTCGTGCGACGCGGTGACCGAATCTTGGTGAGGAGTGAGTTTTTTTCAGTGATGCAATCACTGTTCATTTACAGAAGCCTCTAAACGATATTCATTGTATGCCCTTTCTATAATTCACATTATGTTTATCTTGATACCCAATTGGCAGCTGTCTCAGGCAACCTCAACTGCCATGTTTACCAAAGGTATTTGCAGAACGTAAAAAGGTAATCATAGCATGCATATATGCCAATTTATTAAGATGTATAAAACTGGCCTTCATTCATCAGCCTGCATCAGTTTCCGCATGTAAGTAAAGGCTCGCATTTATTCGCTAATAAGTCATGGTGAGTGTTCAGCATAGCTTTGGGTAGGTAAAGTAGCGAAATAAAACTCGTTAACGAAAGGAGATTAGAAGAATTCGTTTTTTTTTTTTCATAAATATTTCAACTTTAAATAGTTGGACATGAACACATTCGTTTACGTACCGAAGAACAGAATCTTATCAAGTGGAATTACTCATTGGGGAAGAAGTGCTTATTTCTTCTTCATATAAGATTCCGCCTTCGTCGTTTTTTAATGGATTTAGATAGTATTCAGAACTTGGCAATCCATTTGAAAGCTCTGTTCAGATTTGACGGACGAAATAAGCGATTTTCATTCGTTAGAGGTCAACCATTCATTAATAATATTGCTTTACAATACCACCTAGTGTCAGTGTAATATATTGTCACTCACTCATATAGTTTGCTTCCTTTCATTAATATCACGTGACAAACTATTCAGTCCTTACTCGTAAGCTAAATTACTGTTATTTTCTTCCACGTTATGAAAATTACTTCTAACTGTTTACATTTTTGTGCAGTTGTCTTAAATTCCACACAATCCTATGCTTTGACAAACAGTAAATATTGTAGTTATGACTTTCGGCTAAAGAAAGAACACATTTTTAAGCCTTAGCCCCTGAAAGTTAGGGCACGTGCTCAGAAAAAAATACATTGCATTATTTCTAATGTTAAGGGCTTTATCAATAAAAGGAGTGTGACAAAAACCTCATAACCCTGTTCAGTTACATCGGAAACAATAACATTATATTTTTTCATTATCATTTTTCCTTCGAAATACACAGTATCCTTTACGTGAAGCGTACTATAAATCCATCTTCCCCGATCGTGCGATGTGTTAAACAATGACCTAATTAAAACGTACTATTTTCCTTAGCTGTTTGCCGTACCTGAATCATGACTCGACGGACGTCGTGTTTATCTGCTCTAATTTCTTATTTTCCCAACTTTTCTCAAATTCTACTGTGAAAACAAATGATTGCTATGCTCATTGAAGTTTCGGTGATAGTTTTTACAGTCACGAGCAGCTGGTTCCCGTTACCGGCTGTAACGTGGCAGTTTGTTTGGGCAGCTGGCCGGCCGAGAGCAGATAATTTTTTTTTCTTTGTTGTTTGAGGACTGGGAAAAAATGGGTATCTCGTAAACAATTGAGGCTACGTAAAGATACGGAAGGCATTTCATTACCAGTTATCAATTTTTCATGCAACTCGACTTTGAAAAATGATAAGGTCGAGTCCTGTTTCAGAAATCCTTTGCGTCGTGAGCACGTCTGTTCATGTCAGAATTCATAAATGAAGCGCTCAAGTGTTGATGTTCATTCCCAGGAATAAAGTTGTCTTAATTGTTTAGATGAGGATTGTACTATTTGGCGCACTTTTCTAATTAACAATTTGTAAGTGAAGAATCGATATTTTGATTACAACTGTGATTTTTTTCCTAAAACCTGTACATACTGCAAGTACCTAAGCATCATGATTGAAATGGTACTTCTCTTTGAGCATCTCTTATGGCTAAGGCAGAAGTTGAGAGGAGAAACTTTTGTGCTCACATTGAGGCTCTGCGTTTACAGAACACAGCCCCATAAAGAGCATTCTTGGAATCACTGCTATAGAGAATGGAAGTACGCCGCGCACTGATCAATTTATCGCATATGTAGGTAATACATATGATGTTCAAGCAATTCTTTGGCTCTGCTACTGTTGCTCAAAATGATGTCTGCTATATCTCTGAAAATAATAATTGCTCACTGTGGGGCGCTTAAATATTTGCTCTAGCGATCGCTTCTTGATCTCATGTTTGAATACCTCAGAATTTCGAACAAATCCGAGCTTGATTAACGAAAATGTTGAGTCGGACACTGCATAATTCGAAAATCGTTTATGGTGGATGTTTTTTAGGACCGGACAGAGAATGCGTGTACATTGACATCTGCAATCATCAACACTAACCTAGTATTATATTGACAGTGCAGTGTCTCTTTGAGCACTGCACATCCATTCTTAACATTAGCTGCTAGCGAGTTTGACCCCGGTTTGAATGATTCAATGATGTTTCTGCGTATTCTATTTTGGCGTATAATTATTTATTGAGATAACTAAGGGTTACAACAACCGCATTAATGAGCTAAGTGGCCGATGTACCCGTTGGTGCTTTTTCAAATCGTGAAATGTTGGAGTGTTCATGACCAAGCGTGCTCCTTTTGAAATACAAGTAAATGCAGCAGGAGCGATTTACAAGTTAAAAAAAAAAAATGTTTCTTAACTTGAGTTATGTCTCACAATGTCAATCACGGGGACTCTATATAATTAATTTATCGCTTCATAGGTAATTCATTTCACAATCAATAACTTTATTAAAAATATAGATTAGGCTACTCAATATATTCAATTTGTCTGTCTGGTTACGAACGTAACACCAGAGTGCTGGATTCAAGTTTCTTTTCCAACAAGGAAATCCCTCGTATCCGTATGGTTTACTCTCCTTCCCAGCTTCACCGCGGGGACGTTATAATGATTGCTGCAGTCCACTTTCGATCCCCAACTTTCAGGGGTCACTTAGAGTTTCATTAATTATTTATATCTTTGTGCTGTATGAACACTTAGACAGAATCAACACACGGTACAAATGAGTGCAACGCTCCAGAAGCAAATTAGCTTTGTTCCTGCAGGTGTTTCATGGACATTGAGTTTTCATAATGAACATAAGTGCAAGCTCCTCTGTCGATACTTATTCATAGATTAAAACAAGTATGCATACTTTTTCTTCACGGATGCTTTTGGATTGGAATTTAAAATTTAATGTTACTTAATCTACTTGTAGCAATGAGTTACTCAGCGATCAAAATCTTCAGTAGACGGAGTGCTTAGTAGAAAGTAATGTGCCGCTATTAAATTACCTTTTCAAGTAGAGCGCAGTGTCGCATCGAATGATAGTAAAATACGGTTCGAAAATTTTATATTTTTCTAACATGACGGCACTTAGCGTTTAGTGACGAATTAGAACCATTCACCCCATTTGAATGATATTCTGGGCAGTGCAGCACTCAAACGGGATTTTTGTTTTGTTTTCTGCATTCTGTGCGGGTAGTGTTGATCCTAATCGAACTGAATTAAATTGTTGAAAAGACAATGACGAATGTTAACTGGTTATTATTGCTGAAACAGGAAACATATATAAATTATTACGGTGATGCCATCATCGGAAAAACCTTTAGTCCGTCGCCAGGAATCGAACCCGACGTCGCTGGGATACGAGACCAGCACGCAGTGCACTAGGCGTGCTGGTAAGTAAGGTTACTTAAATTACTAATAAAAAAAATAAAGTAGAGCTATGGAACAGAGTTTCACTGCTTAATAATATGTGTACTACGAACAAAGTAAGCCGATAGTGGCATCAAGCATTGATGCATGAAAACTGCAATCTGATTCCTGGCCACTGATTGGTTTACGGCGTGCGACGACAACGAATCTCTTGCCAGAGGAACAACATCAAGGTTGAAAAATAGTAGTCGAAAAATAACCGAAATAGATTCCGTAACAATCGAATTGAAAGTGAAATGAAAATGGTCAAATATATTTAGATGTAAATTTGTTTAAAATACGGATACAAAAATATATTTATATTTTAATCTATTTAAAATACGGATACAAATACAAGATGACCCTCGGCCTCATGAAAGTTATAATAAAAATTTTATGGACAATCTTTTGACTCAATTGCTCCATGAGTTGACAAGAAAATATTGCGCTCTCCAATCAGCTGCATAACTTCTTAACTCAACCAAGAAATGAACAACATGGAGAATCTACAAGTGGCACTTAAACCTTACAATACTAACCACCTCCATGAATAAAATAGATTTAGCTAATCAATTGCAAGAGTCCTGCAGAAATTCACGGTAAGAGATTTTATTGCAGCGGATAAATGTACGGAAGCGGGTGGCAAAAGCAAAGAGAGATACAAATATTGTTGAACAAGTGAAAAAAAAAACAATGACCCTACGCAGATCTGGACCATATCGGTAACATCGTGCCCGACAAGCAGCTTGAAAAGAGAGCAGCTACGTGAAAACACTGGTGAAATTACAGAAAACTTTAGTGACTTCTTCGAAAACACTCAGTGGTGAGGTGATGGTCGAACCAAGTAAAGTGACTTCAAGCATAAATGAGACCACATCATCCTGCTCTAACAATTTACCACCTACACAAGAACCCTAGCCTTCCAAGCAGCTATCGGAGCAGAAACTGTCTCAGGCTTTAGTCGCTTAAAACACAAACTGCTGTTGGCGCGGTGGCGCAAAGCTGCGTTGCCTAAAATAAGGTCTGTTAATAATATTATTATTCCTCCAGTTGCTCATCAACACATCCACATCAACACTCACCTTTTCTCAAATTTAATATGTTTCCTCATTTGATCATTCCATTACAAAGGGAGGAGAATGACCACTCAAGTGTCCTACCAGAAACTTCCAAAGTCTTGTACAAATTATTTCTCATTAGATCGTGACTACTGAAAGTTGGTAATCTCATTAACGTCAGACAGTATTCATAAATACGAAGGATATCTACTGAAAATTCGCTAATTAAAATCTCGGAACTCGTCTACAAAACTATTCACCATAACTGTCTGTATTTCACGTTCTGTTATTTCTCTCTGAACCATTTAAGAATATACACCACCACACTTTAATATAGAATCTCACACCTGATCATTCAGAGCTCCTGGTTTGAAAGCAACCTCATAGACCGGTCAAATCTGTAAAAAAACAGAAAAATTAAATCTTCACATAAATCAGCAAGTTTTCTCAAGTCACATAGGAATGGATTCTCGGGAATGTGGCTTCCTTTCTTTATTTGTTTATCAGTTTTAGAAGTGACGGACGGTCAATGCAAATAAATGTATAGTTGCTTTAAATTAGACTCTGCCTAGCGCAACTCTGCGAAAATCTCAGCTACGATGGGTCTACGTGGATTGCTCGCCCTATTTCACGATCGCCCAGTTGAGCGGCCCAAGTGGGCGGTTGTGAGCGGAGAGCGGCGGTGATTGTTGTTGATTGGTCGTGACTTGTAATGGAAATTTTTTCAGAGTGATAGGTAAATTAGGTAATTTTTGCGCATACATCACTGTTAGAGAATCTTCAATTGCTTTGGCGTGACCTATCCGCAAGAAAATGTCTTTTTTTTCGTGCATTAATACTCGAAGTTTGATGTGAGTACGTGTAGGGGTATATTATTATTTTTTTTAAATTGTATTTGGTATTATAAATATATATTGTGCTTTTTAGTAGCGCAGGCAGCGCTGTGATAGCGTTTTCAATTAGTTGATATATAGCGTTCATTGCATTTTCAATTTACAGCGCATTTGAGTTATTAAGGGTGATAACATACATGATAATATGTATTTGTATTGATATTAGGATTGAGAAATACTTACATAGTTTTACATAGCATTTTGCATACGGTATGCAAGATCATAATGCCGCACAGGTTCTTTTCGCATGTGTATTATAGTCCGAAGCTTTATTTCCTCCATATATATTGGATTAAACCCAACCGAATGAAAAAGTAATGCGTATTGCCGTTTTAAATACGTAATTCAATGCAGGAAAACCGCAGTACAGTAACTCACCGATACTCTATCGCTGGCAGTAGCCATACAGTACCTTTGGTGACAGTAGCCCGGGGCCAGATCGCTTTCATCAATGGAATGTCATTGTCTGAGATGTTATCTCGAGATCGGGTCATTAGAAGATAGGTCGGGCTGCATCAGAAGCGTTCGGTAGCCTTTTGTATCGATAAACTAACCCGCTGTTTTCGGTTTGTGGGTCACAGTATGTCAAGGTAATGATACATCTCTCTGTTTAGATATTGTTTTTGGTGCAATTATACAGAAACATTCATTTCTCGTTATCTTCCTTTCGTGAGACTTTTGATGTTTATTTCACAACGTTTTTTATTTTTTTAACTTATGTTTTTTTCTACGATGAAAGGTTCTTTCGCATAGAGTGGACCTGTCACAATACGTTCTGAATGACTTTATCAGATACAGAGTAAATATGGAAAACGTTGTGCAGTGCATATATACAGTACGTTATGCTCGATCGTTTCCAATTTGTATGCTTGAATATATTTGAACCGTTTTTGACGTATAGAGTAGTAATGTTTGATGATTTGAATTAAATATATTTAGTTGATTCATTGCTAATGTTAAGTTATCTACATTTTTGTTTGTCTAACACACATGTGCTATGACAATAAATTAAGGTAGATATTTCCTTTAAAACTATAATAAATACAATAGAACAGGAAACAATATCGTATATATTTCACAATAAAGGTAGCAGAACAAAGATTTTATAAAGAAATCCATCATTCAGGTTGCTGTTTGTACTTCAATTTTGATTTGATACATGATTCAATTAAATATTTTTTCTTAGTGGATAAGGTTATCATATAAGTCACACCCAGTCCGACTAGATGGACAATGACACATGTGTTCAAGTTAATATATTGATTTATTTACATAATTACAGTCATTGTATTTACAATCAACCTATTAACAACATTTTATGAGCAAAACCATTACAGAAAAAACCCTGAAGACGTAGGAGATGTGCTCTCATCGCTAGTGTTCATGTCACAAACGACCTCACCTGGCTTACTTCTCTTCCAAGTTAAACAACCTATGTTAACATTGATATCATCGTCCTGCAACGCACATAGATTCCTCTTTTTGACGTTGTAGGTTTCGCTCCAATTGTTTGTTTAGGAATGTCTGGATGTCCATAGGCAAGAATTGTGTATGCATCGATATAATATATATTTTTTTCAATTTCACTGATGCAATTTTTAACGTTCAGAACAGTTTACAGCTGGTATGCTTGTGTGCGAATAATGTGTATGGTTTCAAAGTGTGTTTAACATTTCTGGTTTTGAATGACTCTGTTCTGTTCATGTCTGTTTGTGCTTGTGTCTGGAATCTGACATTTTTTGCTGCCGATTTTGTCCCGTCCAAGTTGAGGAGCAAACTGTAGCATTTTTGTTGAAGACAGGAGAATTCTGCTGGATAGTCGTTGATTGTTTCGCTTTTCAGTTGTCTCAGTTGACCTTTCTTTGCCTCATTGTACAGGCCATGATCATTTGGATAGTTGGGAATGCCCATGTGTTTTGCCGGGGGAGATTTGTGCATTCTGGTTTCAATATCATTTACGCCTCTGGACTCGAGCAGCCACGAGTCTGTGTCGGAGTAAATGAGCGAGACGCTGTCACCGTAGTGTGGTTTTAGAACGTCATAGAAGAGGCTGTCGATTCTTACTTTGGCTTCCACAAGCACGTAGAATACAACTTTGAGTGGGTGAACCATTCTGACGCTTTTCTGTTTCAGGTTCATGATGACTCTTTCGAGGCCGATGAAATAGCAATTTTTTATGAGTGAATTTGCGGCGTGTTCACGGAATTCGTTACTTGTACATACGAATTTTGCCTCAAGACTTCTCATCGTCGGATTAAACAGCAGTTTACCATAAACAGCAGTACTCATCAGTTTAAATAATGACGTTAGAATGAATAAGTAAATTTTTGACGTTTTTCTATTTATTTGAAGATGAAACTTTTGAAGCAGGATTCTATTCTAATTAAAAAAAATCTTTGAATCTTAATTACTTACAGTCCTTGTTTGATGAGTACTTGCAATAATTCCGTTGCCACGAGGTTGTTCGTCTGTAGTAAATGACAAACAGTCCTTTTAAGATCTGCCCGTTTTCTGTTACTGAGATTGAGGGAGCCTTCCGAAAGATTTTTCGTGAAGGGTGAAAGGTCATCCAAGCTAACATCTCAATGATGCAGTACTAATGGCAGCTCGCCTGTTTTCCGTGCAACTTTGGCGCTGACTTGGGCATCAATGCAGACGATATAGGTATACTCACCTGAATAGTCAGCGTTGACCAAGTCAAATGCTTCAATTTTTTGTCTGTGAGCTCGTGTATTTCACCAATTACGAGGGTTTCACTGAGGATTCCTCCTTAAAGATTGTGAAAATCATACATCGCTGTTGATGGCAACAGGCTGTTCAGGATCCAAGTTTTTTTGCTGCTTGCTGTTTATCTTTGGAAGACCTTTCGATAGAATCACAAAACCGCCTCCTGTATTTTGACGATCTTGTTTTGAAGATCAACACCTTTTACTAGCTCCAGTTTCATCTTGCCTTCGTAGGGAACAGCTTGCATTGTAAAGCCAGGGGCATTCACGATATGGACAAGATCAAGGCTGTAGTCACGCGGCATGGTTTTCTTAAGCTTTTGGAAGACTTCAGCCAGTACCAGCGTATCAATTAATAAAAAGATGATAATGCAATAGCGCAAACTCCTGCAGTTTTCGGAGTCTGATAGCGTAATCAGAGTCTGATATTCCTTTGCTTCGAAGTTGACTGTAGAAGTCATAGGCGGACGCGTTGTGGGCCACACAAGGTATATACCTGAAATGTTTGGTGATTTTGGAATAACAAACTTTGTACAGAGCCGCTAAGTAACTGGATGTTATCACTCCCCCTTGGGGCCTCAACACTCCCTCGATGAAGAGGTTATGGTGACGTACCTTTTTACCGCCATCTCTAAATTAGTCTCCTCGACATTCACATGTTTTCTGCCTACAATAATTCTTAACGTCTAGTTTACTTTAAACAGGTGAACAATTATTTTACGCTACAAATAAATTCTCATCGATATCCATTTCCATTTTTCTCAAGCGGAACTGAGTCGAGTCTACCACTTTATTCGCATCAATTTTGTTATCCTTATCGACTAAAACGTAACTGTAACTACAAAGCTTGTGGAGATTGACTACATTGCCTCCCTCCGTTACAGGTTCAAGTATACTTTCGCAGTCGTAATAAGCAACAACGAGTGGTTTCATTGTAGTGTGCATAGCTGTAAATTGATTCATCACACCTTCTTCGGGCACACGTATATTTTGCAGACCAGAAGTCGATATACACAATTTCATGTGATCAGCTGCTTTGCCTCCATCCATGCTTTGCATGTAGAAAGAGCAGAAAAATTGACTACTACATCTTGCTTTCCTGAAGGTTTTTATGAACGTATAGAAGCACGGGGATGAGAGCGACCTGGTTGGCTTCTAAGATCTGGACAAGGTGTAGTGTGCGTTCCTCGATGGCTTCTAAGCTACCCCTATAAATGTTACCAAGCCCGTAACCTTCCTTTTCTTTGATGAGTTGATACAGTCTTATGTTCAGATCACATGCTAGCTCGATAAGAGGAAAGTCTTCTAGAACAATAGGTCTGTTCAATTCGAGTCTTGGGATTTTTTTTTTTAATTATTTCGAGAGATAAGTTTGCTCCGTCTGCCGTTTGAAATTTGAGAAGCTTGCATGTTCTTCCAAATGGAAATGGGCGATGAGGCTAGTTAAAACACAAATTTTGTATTATGACTTGATGTGGACAATGTGGTAGCGACCAGGACAGTTTTTTTGGCCAAGGACTATAATCATCATGACATTCAGTTGCATTCACCACTGTATTATAGAATTTAAGGTTTACACTGCTTACTGTTTTATTGTTCCACTCACTACCTTCTCCTTCCTTCTCTTTTCCTTTTCTTCCATCTTCGATTAATTTGACCATTTGTATATACAACTCAGCCAGTAATCTTTGGAATGGGCATAATTTCAATGCAGAATGTTTGACTAATATGTCACATCCTAGCGTAACCATGGAGGATAAATTCACATGTTCAGCGCGTGGAATGAACTTAGATATTACAAAATTGTTCTCTAAAATACCTCCAGAAACAGGTGGGTTAAACACAGGGTCATGTAACGGAGCAGCTTGATCCTGAGCAGTACACGAATCGACAGTATCTGAAGAAATTTCAATGGACGAACCCAGAATCGAACCGCGAGTAGACGGATCACTATCCTGACCAAAGATATTGACGTCTCATCTGTAGACAACAGAGTAGATGACTAACGATGAGGTTGCAGTATCCGCACTCGATGTTGTAGCGCTAGACCGACTCGAAGATGGGTTCGACGACGCAGTTGAACCGATAGCAGACGGATCAGTATCCTGAACCGAAGATGGAGCTTTGCTCGCATTAGTCGGCGCTTAAGACGCACCCAAGGACGCTGCAATATCCTGAACCTAAGATGGGTCCAGACGATGGGCAGTGCGACTTGGGCTTCCGGCCTTTGCGGGCTTGGAACTTACGGTCTTTACAGCCTTTGCAAGTTTTAGGGTTGCCACCTTTGCGCTTGTTGTCTTTGCGCATGTCATCTTTGCGCTTGTGACCTTTGCGTAAGGCGGTGGGTTTGTTGCCATTAGACTAGGTTTCGGGCAGATAAGCATATCATTTCACTGCGAAACATTGCCACGCACATCCCCTGCTCCTCCTCGAGTTGCATCCTCCTCCAACAATGGCGTCATGTGTACGTCTTGATTTATCCTACAATAAGAACATAATACACCTTAAGCAACATGATTGTTTACCTCAGTTAATGGAAGATATCACTTTGATAAAGCTGCAAATATCATCGTTAGAACTGACACCACTTACATCTCGAGAGAAAATTTACTAAAATCCGGCAGTAACATGATGAACACTGCGAATAATGCCTGAGCTGCATCATTTACCATTTTATACGCCTGTGTACGACAACTGGGACGCTGGCATACGCTGCCACATGTACGATGTGTACGACAACATGGACGCTGCCATACACAGCCAGACGTATCTACCTCTCAATAATATACGTGTTGTAACCCGTTTGTCTGCAGTTGGCTGCAGCGGTGGGGAGGGGTCATCTCTAACTTGCACCGCCAAAACGGTGGACACTCACCATCCAGCAACGTCATCGAGCCTGCAACTTTGCTTTGACACCCTTCTCTTCGATATCCCTGGGCCATAAACACACTTCAATATTTTTATCTTCAAGCATCTTACAAATCCATTAACAAGATTGGAATCATTCCGTATGGAAAATGTAGTGGTTTACAGAGGTTTCCGTTCTTTGAAGCTTGTATTTTGGTTTTTTACAACCGTATCGACTTATAAAGCAATTCAACATAAATAAAAGATGCTGAAATATTTATTCATCTTAATACGACAGGACTCCTCGAGCATAGACCTTATATGCAATTTTGAAGGGGCATCTCTCATATTCTTGTACAGCAAGTCGTAAATGCATAGAAGCCGAACTCTACTCAAACACGATTTTATGCTCTGCTTCCTCAGTCAAGAGGTTGCAATGCTTGGTATGATTGAAGATCTCACCTACGCTACATTTCAGCCCAAAGCACGGGGATTTAAATGCACCTTGGAACAAGGGCAACAACACAATAAACTTGTTTCGAATTATGAAATGGTGGATGTAACAGACAGATCTTTTTACACCGGAGGCAATTAACAAGACAACAAGCTCGAGCCCCAAATAGTGAATGTTGCAGACAAATCGTTTTATGGAGCCCTGCAATTCTCATTTGGATCATTCCTCTCTGGTGAAGATGCCGCTGGAGGGGACCTCGACAACGATTCTACGACTATTTTGAAGAATAATCGTACTCTATTTTTAGGAAAAAAATATGAAATATGAAACAATTT
>SDVV010024368.1:0-12598 GCA_016164225.1 Gammarus roeselii
CATGCTTACCTGATGTGCTACCAAATACGTTGTATTCACACCGGCTCATCGTGACATATGCTTACTGGTCTTGCTTACCTGCGGTGCTACCAAATACGTTGTATTCACACCGGCTCATCGTGACATATGCTTACTGGTCTTGCTTACCTGCGGTGCTACCAAATACGCTGTGTTATAAGTATTTAGGAGGTCCTTGATGCCACTCTTTTCTTCATTATGATGGCATAGTTCGCAGTAAAATATTTAATAACTACTTGGGCCAAGTAACATTACAATTAAGGTCAGGTTTTGAGTACATCTATACATTTTTTCAATGCAAACTATCCAATCACCATAAGGTACTGGCATATCGGAGTAGCCTGATAGGGCCTAAAACTAGTATAACCAGCATTGCATGGCTAGTAAGGCTGTTTTACTCGTATAACCAGCATCGCATTGCTAGTTAGGCTGTTCTACACGTATAACCAGCATCGCATGGCTAGTAAGGCTGTTCTATACGTATGACCAGCATCGCATGGCTGGTAAGGCTGTTCTACACGTATAACCAGCATCGCATGGCTAGTAAGGCTGTTCTATACGTATAACCAGCATCGCATGGCTAGTAAGGCTGTTCTACACGTATAACCAGCATCGCATGGCTAGTAAGGCTGTTCTACACGTATAACCAGCATCGCATGACTAGTAAGGCTGTTCTACACGTATAACCAGCCTCGCATGGCTAGTAAGTCTGTTTGTCACGTATAACCAGCATCGCATGGCTAGTATGACTGTTCTACACGTAAAACCAGCCTCGCATGGCTAGTAAATCTGTGCTTCACGTATAACCAGCCTCGCATGGCTAGTAAGTGTTCTACACGTATAACCAGCATTGAATAGCTAGTAAGGCTGTTCTACTCGTATAACCAGCCTCGCATGGCTAGTAAGTCTGTTCTACACGTATAGCCAGCATCGAATGGCTAGTAAGGCTGTTCTACACGTATCACTAGCATCGCATGGCTAGTAAGGCTGTTCTAGACGTATAACCAGCATCGCATAGCTAATAAGGCTGTTCTACACGTATAACCAGTATCGCATGGCTAGTAAGGCTGTTCTACTCGTATAACCAGCATCGCATGGCTAGTAAGGCTGTTCTACACGTATAACCAGTTTCGCATGGCTAGTAAGGCTGTTCTACTCGTATAACCAGCATCGCATGGCTAGTAAGGCTGTTCTACACGTATAACCAGCATCGCATGGCTAGTAAGGCTGTTCTACTCGTATAACCAGCATTGCATGGCTAGTAAGGCTGTTCTACACGTATAACCAGCATCGCATGGCTAGTAAGGCTGCTCTACTCGTATAACCAGCATCGCTTGGCTAGTAAGGCTGTTCTACACGTATAACCAGCATCGCATGGCTAGTAAGGCTGTTCTACTCGTATAACCAGCATCGCATGGCTTGTAAGGCTGTTCTACACATGAGCGGTGCATGCGTAGTAAAAAAAAAATGTCATGGATTTTTATCTAAAAATTTCAGGATGACAGAATAGCAGTTGATGAATTGCAATTTGACTCTTTTTTTCGCCATTATTTTTCTGTTCAATTACATATTTAATACCCAGTTATCCCGTGAGTGTCTTCCAATACTTCTATCGGCATATTTAATACCCAGTTATCCCGTGAGTGTCTTCCAATACTTCTATCGGCATATTTAATACCCAGTTATCCCGTGAGTGTCTTCCAATACTTCTATTACATATTTAATACCCAGTTATCCCGTGAGTGCCGTCCAATACTTTTATTGACATATTCAATACCCAGTTATCCCGTGAGTGTCTTCCTACTTCTATTGGTAATTGTACTGCTCGGTTATACACGAAGGCCATGTTATCATCGATCAAACCTAATGGCATTTCTGGACCTCAGAAGTCATCGTCGAGAAGTTCTAGTTAACTGGCTCAGTGCACATCATATTTCTGTGTCCTGTCTGGGTCCGGCAACTGTCCTCCTCATCACACATGCGTGAGACCGCCGCACCCACCACATGTTCTGAGCAATGTTTTTCATGACTTGCTCATTCGCAGAGCAACCGGTACCTATTATAATACACGTTCAAGGCAGTTTTAGAGACACTTGCGACAGCTCTCGTCTAGAGAAACATACCACAGCCCTCGTCTAGAGAAACATGCCACAGCCCTCGTCTAGAGAAACATGCCACTGCTCGTCTAGAGAAACATGCCACAGCCCTCGCCTAGAGAAACATATCACAGCCCTCGTCTAGAGAAACATACCACAGCCCTCGTCTATAGAAATATGCCGCAGCCCTCTTCTAGAGAAACATGCCGCAGCCCTCTTCTGAAGAAAAATGCCACAGCCCTCGTCTAGAGCAACATGCCACAGCCCTCGTCTAGAGAAACATACCACAGCCCTCGTATAGAGAAACATATCACAGCCCTCGTATAGAGAAACATGCCGCAGCCCTCTTCTAGAGAAACATGCCGCAGCCCTCTTCTAGAGAAAAATGCCACAGCCCTCGTCTAGAGAAACATGCCACAACCCTCGTCTTGACTTATGGTTTTTCTGTCACTCATCAAATATTATCTCCAGCACCATGTGTCTAGATGATACTAGTATGGAAAGGTAGTCCTGAAATGCGAATGTTGGTTATGTGCAATGATTTGCTCGTAGAGACAATAAAGGTATACAGTCTCAGTCGAATCGTCTTAAGGCCTTTATCTAGTTAAAAAAGTACTAGATACAACTAGCATTTGGTTTTCATTGTAACACATGCACGGATACACTTGGACAATGATCACCCAGCGCTGATCAATGCTTACTACCATTAGACGCTACTCTCAGATAGGAAGCACATGCACGGTTACACTCGGACAATGATCACCCAGCGCTGATCAATACTTACTACCATTAGACGCTACTCTGATAGGAAGCACATGCACGGTTACACTCGGACAATGATCACCCAGCGCTGATCATTACTTACTACCATTAGACGCTACTCTGATAGGAAGCACATGCACGGTTACACTCGGACAATGATCACCCAGCGCTGATCAATACTTACTACCATTAGACGCTACTCTGATAGGAAGCACATGCACGGTTACACTCGGACAATGATCACCCAGCGCTGATCATTACTTACTACCATTAGACGCTACTCTGATAGGAAGCACATGCACGGTTACACTCGGACAATGATCACCCAGCGCTGATCATTACTTACTACCATTAGACGCTACTCTCTGATAGGAAGGCTTTTTTTAACGTTATGTGTACAAAAGCTGTGAAATTCAATTGAAATCCATTTCTTACCGTACATACACTATTTGCTCTTCATTTCTCATGACTATATTCAACCCCTTTGTATCTTTTTCTTCTGTAAACAATCCCATTTAACCATTGTCATTTTATTATTTATTGTATCCAGCATTATATCCAGTACTTTTACCTCTCCGAGCATATTAATCCAATTGAATCCTATCAAAATGAATTCATATACTATTTCGTACCTATACATTTTTTTTTCGTACACTATTTCGTATACTATTTCGTTATTATTATCGTATATAATTTCCCTCTTTTCCTACATAGTGCAAATTTTTCTCATGCACCCCCTCCCCTCCTCCCCAGTGTTGCTGGTGATAGGTTAATAGGTTGGGTAGCATGGGATAGGGCATGCGAGGTGTTAATAATTACTGCCGTTGAGTGAAATGGTATAAAAAAATGAAAAAAATAAAATAAGAATCCTTTATTCACGAGATGACGCGTGGCATTCTGGCGAAACAGTATCCTTCTATGCTGACGGGGGAATTGAGTCGATGTTCTCAATGTGAACAACCTTACACCGCTTCGTGTTACGGCAACTACCACACCGTTTGTGATCAGAGCCCGTGCGGTACAATAAACTGATCGTTCCATTCAATTGTGCACGGATTTTCCTTCAGATGAATCTTCACTGACCTCATCTGCGCGTTTTGTTACATTGATCAACTTTTAAATGTTTGCATATACCCACTTTGTTTCACTTATATTGTGAAAAATGCAGTATTTACGCGTTTAGGATGAGCCCTGGATATCTCATTCAACACCCCCTCCCCTCCCTCACTCCCGGTCTGGGAAGCCCTGAGGGGAACCCGGTGCTCTGGGTGGGCCTATTGATTGAGCGTAGGGCAGGTCACCTGCTGCAGTGGTTGGAGGGCACCCTACACCTGCTTGAAATACATCTGCTGCATCCATGAAATGATGTTCCCACGCTTCTGTAACATGTGCTTGCCATATGTGTGGTTTGTATCTGCTGGATGATTTTGAAGTATTTAATTTTATTATGCAACTGCTGGCTGCATTGGAATCAAGCAACGGAAACCAATGATGTCTTTGTTTAAGTATGGTGGCTGCACCTGAATCATTTACCGTTACTTGTTAATGTTGCAAGGTGTCCCCAAGGCAATCATGAGTGGTGAAACCACTTATTGTTGCAACGGTCCCCAAGGTAATGCTGAATGGGGAAACCTCGCGGACTGTTCATGCCTGCTGCATCAGTATAGCTTTATCGAACATGAAACTGGATCTCGCTATAAAACAGCTCCTGTGTCTGTCAGGCTGCCAAAGTGCACCGTTTAAACATGTTATATCATCACATTATGGCCTACAGGGAATAGAGGCATACATCTGCTGCACTTGTGTCCACAACAGCTGTGCACCTGCTGCAACAGCTGCAAAAAATACATTCTGTAGTACCTGTACAGTGATCATCAACTGCATTGACACATTCAAAAGTGCATTCCGAACTCTCCTTGCATAGGAATATGAACCAACATGATTGGAACGTATGCGATTTAGTACTATTTACTTACTATCTGACTAGGTGCCTGTAGAGAATCGTTCCGAGGGCTTCCTGGTTACAAATCACTCGAGTTTGATGTAAAATGAGTCAGCTACAGGTCGGCATTCTTTCATATTCTCACCACTGTGTAGGCGAATACATCTAACTTTTTTATTAACTTTGGTCAAGATGTAGCTTCAAAATCTACTTTGTCTATAGATAGATCAATGTACAATTTAACCTCAAACCTATACATTAGCAACACTAATTAATTATTTAATGTATTAACAATTATCAGATTTCAATTCTATGAGTGAAGCTATCTGACCAAAACCTATCCTTGTGGGTCATCTTCAAGCCCAGAAGTCAGTCGCGTGATGCGTCACACCAAACATCTTCACCAGTCAGAGACGAGACGCTCCGTCCAGTAGAGATGTTGAAGTCCCATTCCGGGTGGTCGAGCAGTTTGTGGTAAATTGTGTCAGAGGATTTTTGAAAACGTGTGTATTCTAGTCGTGAATTTCAACAAATCGTTTTATTCAATAACTGAATTACTGTGGTAAATCCAAAGTACCTGACCTCTCGAAGTGTCCGAACAGTCTAGGGGATAGGGTATATTTGTGGTCCCGTCGACCGTGTCTGATTCTGCGCGAACCGTCCTCGCACTGTGTACTTTTACCTCTGAATAACTCATTGGGAATGAGTTGAAATATCATGTGCCTATTTTATTATGCGTTTAGTCTAGAAAGGTAAGCAACTGTAAAAATGAAATTGTGCTGAACTGATGAATGAATGGCACAGAATAGCTCAACGCATTCCCATAAGAGCTACGAGGAAGCCACGTGACATTGAGGAAGGAGGTCTTGCACAGAATCAGACACTGGCGACGTCATACTCTTGGGCCCAATTAGTAACCACCAATAGTTTATAAGTACTTTAGTTTGTTGTGAGATGTGACTTACGTGACCACTGATGATTTGCTATCGTTCATTTAGCAACTGGTTCCACAATTCTTCAGCTTTTCATCCTAAACTGAAGTTCTGAAGACATTTTAATAACTTGTTAGTGTACCTTGGATCAACCAGTCAGACTTCTTCCGCCTCATGACTTCGTTCAAAGCAGCCAGCCTTGAAAGTGGACAGCGCTGCAGTGGGCGGTTGCCAAGTACCCCTAGCGTCCAACAAAGTAACCTCTGCTGCTAACCGATGATTTCTTTCTGTTGCTGCCCTTGCTGGCACCCACTTGCTGGGACCCTTGGCTCCAAGGACTGACTGGTAGGAGATGGTCTGCCCCCGGTCCCAGCTAATGGGTACACCGCTAAGAGGTTGTATTGTGTTACCGTGGATTCAAGGCACAGATCTAGCTTGCTCCGGCTACCTTGTACTGCTCTCTTTACTTTGGTTGCTCGTTCTACAGTTTGGTTCACTTCCCTTGCGTGTTGAAAAATCTGAATTAGTTTCTTTAGCCTGCTTCACGTTGCGATTCTCAATCATAGTATCGCATGGTGATGTATTCAATGTTTTCCTCTCATCTTTTTCTAACTGTTGTACTGCCGGTGTTGGTCACGATGATGTATCTTGAGATAAACTACATTGTGAATGTACCTAGACAGGTACTGTATCTTGTTGAACACTGCCCACTGCTCTGCTGCATCAGCGAGTAACCGCTTCATTCTTCTTTCTCGTCAGCTAGAGAGTATAGAGGTGTATCGTCCTTCAGCTTATGACCAAGATCACTCTTTGCTGGGTTAAAGGGAGCATCATTATAAATTATCGAAGTATTTCTTGTCCAAAACTAACCTGCTGGAAATAGACAAAGTAATGAGCAGATATATTGGTTACAACTTACGATCATTTATTACTACTCATTCTTGAATATACCACATGAACTCCGATCACTTTATCTCACTCTATTTTTGGGGGGGTCTGGGAGTACAGCTCTCACCATTAGCCCGCTTTAGTGCCAGCGCCTGGTCTAGCTCAGGTCGGAGTGTATCATGTAAGCTGCTGCTTCCACACGAGTCCTTTCGACCTTACATGGCAATCAAGATCATGGTTGGTGTGTTGTTTGATATGCGTGCTGGTCAGGAGGCAAAACATCCTTTGGATTGGCCAAGGGAATCAGCCTACCCAGAGTTCATGGATCCGTATGCTCTTTGTCAAGAAGTCCAGGGATCTAGCCTGTCCAGAGTTCAGGGGTCTAGCCTGCTAGAGTCCAGGAATCCAGAAGGCCATGAGCCCAGAGATTCACTATGACCAGGGTTCATTGATCCATTTTGCTCTTTGTCCAGAGATACAGTCTGCCCAAAGTTCAGATATCCAGTCTGCCCAAAGTCCAAGCACCCAGTCTGCCTAGAGCTCAGGGATCCAGTCTGTTCAGAGTCCAGGAAAGGAGCTTAGAACAGGATTTCATGCCCAGGTGCCGTCCACTGGCCAGGCTCGTTGGCAGTCCTGAGGGGGGCCTTTGCTCCCCCTCCTTACCCCCAATCCATCCCTCTTCTCCATCTTCACCTCTCCCTCCTCATCCCCTCCCACTAACCATTCTGGGTTTAGAAGACCAGTTCTTTGTCGGTATCCTAAGCCATTCAAAAAGATTATGATTGGAGCGCGACTTTCAAGCACTTTTGGAGCCGTTTGTGCTACTCTCACTGATATAATAGCAATGCAAAGGTTATATATTCGAATTCTAAATTTTGTGTTTCTCAATTTTGGAGCGGAAAATACAAATCATACAACGAACACGTTTATCACTAAGCTCAACACAGTGCATTTTTCTTCACCATGAAGGATGTACAGTGGAATTATTTATCAACCGAAGGTTGAGTGTCTTATATCATTAGGAAGGGTTTCCGACCCTGATTTCAAAATAAATATATGTCCGTCTGTATGCCCGTCTGTCTGTCTGTCCCTCATAAGTTGTGACGCTTGAACAAAGAAACGAAACTCCTCCTAAAGTTATGAAGTTTTCATGACATGCAATACATCATTTAAAAGCGCATCTGCCGTACTACAATACAGTGCATTTTTAAACTTTTTGATTTTGCTAAACTACAAAAAATCTCTCCCATGAGGCTTCATTCAAAATGGTAAGGCTTTGTAAATTATTCATGGATTTGACGTTTTGCAGTTCAAATGAAAGAAGAACACCAAACGCAGAGCTCCACTTCGTTTTTTTCCAAAATTAATTGAAATTTTTCCAAAATTTAGCACTTAACGTTTTCGCTTATTAGGTGCTATAATGCACACTCTAAACGACATAGAGTTGTCAAATAATACATGAATTTCAATGCTAAAGGCATAAATTGAAAAGAAAAAAAACGCAGAGCTCTCCGTCGGCTTTTTCCTAAATTATTTTACGTTTTTATATTTCAAGCTTTGAACATGTATTGTATTGTCATTTTGATATGGCATTTTGGTCTTGCCATATTTCAGATCTACCATTTCACGCATTAAATTACAGTCGCATCCCCAAAGCCTCGTCAATAAAGGCATCGATTTGACGCTTAAGGTGGCTCAAAACAAAAGCGTACGCAGAGCTCTTAGGCGGCATGCTCCGAATTTCATTTGCTCTTTTTCAAAATCGAAACCTGAACTTGGTCGATTGAAACGGCTTGTACCCGTTGAAACGGCTTGTAGCCGTATTCCGGGGAACACAATTTTCTGATTGATGCAAGCTTTTGACAGCTCAAACGTGAAGCCATGTCTATTTCTAACTTGTAACTGACGATGCTGGGAGACATGACGTTAACAATCCTATCTTTTTGTTCCCCAGATGCCGCTCAATTATCTGACATTAGAGCCTACCAACAAGGAGGACATGATACGTAAGTTGTGGCTTATCCTCCTTGTTTTTAATTATTTACACTTAAATTCCTTTATACTCTAAAATATAATTCTAGCTCGTGCATAAACTTTAATCTTCATTAGTAAAGTTAATTAGCCACCTCACCAGCAAACATTTTTGTGATGTCGTTCCCATGTTTTCGAACGCGGTCTCCATTTTATCTCACTTAGAATATCATAAACCGAAATTCGAAACAATATTGTAATTATATGTTTTTGTTGTGTTACAATGGCCCCACGTCTATCATAACAGAGTTGTATAGTAACCAACCACAGCACAACTAGCAAATATCCTTAGAGATAGAAATAAAACCCCTTCCAAGTAGGGTTTCTTCTCCCCTGTTCCCGCTAATGTTTTTTAGCTCCGAGCCTTGTTGGTGCTTTTGTTGAGGCACTTCGTTTGGGGATTGTGATTTCTGTCCCTGTCTCATTCATTATTGTCCTACAAACGCCTCACTATCTGAAGGTATTATAGCTACTGGCTGATACGTTAGGAAAATAATGATATATTCGCTATAAATAGAGTGCTATCTTCTCGTTTTCTCATCGGATTTTTTTTTCACCATGCAACCTGAACCTCCGTCCAGTGTTTGAGAAGCCGTACTGCTTCTGCTGCCGTTGCTGATGCTGCTGTTGCTGCTGCTACTTGTTCCAGCGCAAATATAACTGGAGAGAACCTTTCTTCCATAGAAAGGACTGCCTGAATCATGTGAAGCGTCTCAGCCGCAATTCTTCTACTAACCACTATGCATGGATTGATTTTGGACGCTGTAGATCTTGTTCACCTTATTCATGAATCATTTGTAAGCCAAACAAACGTTCACATCCACTTCACCAATATAACACAGGGCATTTAATATTCTGGACCACACACAGCTGGTCGTCACCGGGCTGTTGGGATTACAGTCATCTTTGCGACTCTGACAAGGTGTTTCCAATCATGATATTAACCATTTAATGACGTCTGGAGCCTCGCAATCATCTTTGTAACTCTTTTCACTGAGTGGTGATTAGTACGAGCCATTGATAACATTGATTGCAAACCATTGATTGCTATAACGTTGCTAAACATTGATTTTGCAGCCATGCATGTTGCGTGTTGATGAGTAACAGCAATAGATATTCTCTCTCAAGCTTGCAATCTGTCATCTCACTTCGGTCGATGACAATAGAGGTAAATAAAGGCTCATCACGATCCAATCGTCAATAGACTGTTCCCGATTTTTATAAACATGTATCTTTCGACGTTTTCCGTGTAAATGAAAAAAAAAACATCCCGTCACTAACCCCTCTTGGTGTGGTCTCGTTGATACTGCCTCTGCATCCCCCCACTGCTGGCAATGTTCTGTAACCAGTCTGAGTGTTTGTTGTCCCATTATGCCCGACATCCATCGGCCTGTAAATCTGTTGAGCGACGCTTCTCTCCACTTACTAGCAGTTGGCGCTACTCTTCACTAAGTAGAGGTTGACGCTACTCTCCACTTAGTAGAGGTTGACGCTACTCTCCACATTGTAGAAGTTGACGCTACTCTCCAATTAGTAGAGGTTGACGCTACTCTCCACTTAGTAGAGGTTGACGCTACTCTCCACTTAGTAGAGGTTGACGCTACTCTCCACTTAGTAGAGGTTGACGCTACTCTCCACTTAGTAGAGGTTGACGCTACTCTCCACTTAGTAGAGGTTGACGCTACTCTTTACTTAGTAGAGGTTGACGCTACTCTACACTTAGTAGAGGTTGACGCTACTCTACACTTAGAGGTTGGTACGCTTCCTGGCCCGGCGTCTTGATCAAATATATAGAACATGGGGCGGCCATAATGTAGATTTTTAAGGGGTGCGGGGACGACATGAGGGTGAGCTATGCTTAGGAAACAAGCGCACGATCTGTTCATGTCTTTCAAACAAAGTTTACTTCTTCTTGTGTTGAGGTGCGGCTTCGTTTATGTATACACTGAACCCTACTGAGCATTTTGTTTCTCTTCAATCAATTGTAAGGCGACGTTGGATGGGCATTGATGTATTTAACAGTAAACACTACGATTTTTGTTGCTCTTTCTATTCATTTGACGAATCATGTTTTGCAGGCTTTTTGATAGAATATTTACTGCCGTATTGTTATGATTTTGTCAGTTGTACATTGTTTATCTGTTTCTAGTTTAGTTGTTCAGTTGCAGCTCGTGGTTTTGACCAACACATTGCTGTCAAGCTTCCTCCTTGGCGGAATTGCTTTATGAAGATGATAAATGAACTTCATCAATGGCAGAAGTTAGCAAAGATTTTGGGGGCTCCGTTCAAAATCTTGTCAGACCACACACGACGAGTAATAGGTATCCATGCTTCTGGCGACATTTTCCTGAGATTCTTTCCAGACCACACATGACGAGTTATAGGTATCTATGCTTCTGGCAACATTTTCCTGAGATTCTTTCCAGACCACACATGACGAGTTATAGGTATCCATGCTTCTGGCAACATTTTCCTGAGATTCTTCCCAGACCACACATAACGAGTTATAGGTATCCATGCTTCTGGCAACATTTTCCTGAGATTCTTACCAGACCACACATGACAAGTTATAGGTATCCATGCTTCTGGCAACATTTTCCTGAGATTCTTACCAGACCATACATGACGAGTAATATGAATCCATGCTTCTTGCAACATTTTTCTGAGATTCTTGCCAGACCACACATGCCGAGTAATATGAATCCATGCTTCTGGCAACATTTTCCTGAGATTCATGCCAGACCACACATGCCGAGTAATATGAATCCATGCTTCTGGCAACATTGCCTTGAGACGAGCAGTTCTGGCGAGGCTATCTCATTTGCCAACCCCATCAAGTTAGGGTCTGTAAACAAGAGCGTTTTTGTGTCGTCAGTATTGGCTGGAGACCTCATGCCACTAAACACTGAGTGTGACGTTGTCAGTTGCACTGACATCTCTATCCGTTGACTTGCGTGCAACTGACCTGTTTGGTACGTAGGATTTCATATTGCTTGCGTTGATCGAATTGTTCATTGTTGTTCATCACTGGTATGTTTGCGAGAGTATTGTTATTGGCACCCATTTCCTCTTAACCACCGGACTATTATATTTCAGTCAGTTCTCCTCAGTACTTCTGAGTTGTGATGCGGTGGGCAACAATGTTGTTCTCTTTCAGAGTTGTGATGCGGTGGGCAGCAGATGTTGTTCTCCTTCAATGACGTGATGTGGTGGACAGCAGATGTTGTTCTCCTTCAATGTCGTGATGTGGTGGACAGCAGATGTTGTTCTCCTTCAATGTCTTAATGTGGTGGAGAACTGCTATTCTTCTCCAACCAAGGTTGTGATGTGATAAAGAGGTGTGGTCCTAAACCAATCATGAATGTGACATGGTGGACAGAAGATGCCCTCCTTCAACCAAGGTTGTGATACGGTCGACAGCAGATGTCCTCCACCAACCAAGGTTGTGATGCGGTCGACAGCAGATGACCTCTTCCAACCAAGGTTGTGATGCGGTCGACAGCAGATGACCTCTTACAACCAAGGTTGTGATGCGGTCGACAGCAGATATCCTCCTTCATCCAAGGTTGTGATGTGGTCGACAGCAGATCTCCTCCTCCAACCAAGGTTGTGATGCGGTCGACAGCAGATATCCTCCTCCAACCAAAGTTGTGATGCTGTCGACAGCAGATATCCTCCTCCAACAAGATTGTGATACAGCAGTTGTACTCCTCCTGAGTTCTCCAACTAAGGGTGTGATGCTCAGTCGGCAACAGATGTCCTCCTCCAACCAAGATTGTGATACAGCAGTTGTACTCCTCCTGAGTTCTCCAACTAAGGGTGTGATGCTCAGTCGGCAACAGATGTCCTCCTCCAACCAAGATTGTGATACAGCAGTTGTACTCCTCCTGAGTTCTCCAACTAAGGGTGTGATGCTCAGTCGGCAACAG
>SDVV010024369.1:0-12598 GCA_016164225.1 Gammarus roeselii
ATGGACCGTTAGTTCTAGTTCTATTTTTTGTGATTTCTTGTAGACAGCAGATATGAATGCAATACTATAATTAGATGCGGGATGTGACGATTATATCGACGATTCGAAAACGGAATAAAAACGGGAATAATACAAATGAGAGTCGGATTCGAGTAACGTCGGATGTGCGTTAGGGCAAAGTTACTTCCTATTGCGGGATTTGGGTTGAATGCAAAGCTAAAGAGTGAAGGCTGCTGTTGCGGCTCGATGGTAGTCACTGATTCGCAGACAGATTCACATATTAGACAGGAAGTGTAATCGTACCACATAATAAAAATAAAAATAAGGAGTATAAGTTTGTGGTATCCCTCTGAGTCCTTACCACCGCGTCGAGTTGAGCAGTACTCTCATCTTGAACGGTTTCGATTCCCAGGATACCGCAGTCCCTGCAGCTACATGTGCCGTTAGGACAGCAGATGGCCTCGTAGGCTAACAGGATGGGCGATTTCGAGTACCGTTAAGGGCTCACATCCAGTACCGGAGGCCCTGACATGGGTTTAGGGGTGGACGCGAGTCACCGTAACATCTTTCACCCGTGTTATCTCGGTAGGAATGATCGTACCGAGATGTAGTATTTACAGTCTGCCTGTACTTGCAATGCTAATAGTCGAAATTGTTACGTTTTGATTCGGAGTTTTTCAGTCCTTTGGGTTGGTTAGCGATAGCAATCAATACTTTGTTACTTACAATGGAATTATAAGTAATTATTAACAATGACTTATACCAGCGACAGTGCAATTGTTGTTAGTAATAATGAAAATATTTGTGATAGAAATTTGAATCATGAAGCGATCTGTATCATGCTCTACATCTTCACCACTATAATTATAGTCTTGACAGCTCCTGGAAAAGTCGTGCCGTTCTATCGTTAAACGATTCACGTAGCGCAGTGCTTGTCAAACGCGCTTTTGAACGCATTTACGGATTTAGAGCCAACAACCGCAGCTGGTAAGTTGTTCCAAGCCCGCGAGATTGCAATCGGGAAAAAGTGTTGCGCTATTGTCGTAGCGAAACGTTTTTCCACAAGTTTCACCCCGTTGTTTTGAGAGGGCGAATGTTGTAATCCCTGTCGAAGAGGCCTACAGGGCTCGCGTTTTTAACTCATTCAAGGTGTTTGAAGGTTTCGATGAGCTGGCCCATCAGCCATCGTTGCTCGAGTATAATGAGGCCTAGCTATTTAATCCTATCCTTTTAGCTGTGGTGGCGTAGCTGCAGGATGAGCTTAGTTGCACGATGCTGTATTTGTTCTAGTTTGGCTATGTCCCCTTTCACGTGTGGAGACCAAGATTGGACTGCATGCTCGAGGTGAGGGCGGACAAGGGAAGTGTACAACGGAAATAAAATGTCCATCGTTTTGCACAGGAAGTTACGGGAGATGAAACCAAGGTTACTGTTAGCTATATTGTACCTTTATTCGGCCTGCGCATACCATTTAATATCTTCCGAGACTAGGAGCCAAAGTCTCTTTTTCGGTCAACAGTTGCAAGATCGCTTCCTGCAATCGTGTGATTGAAGTTGGCATTGCGACAGCCCATGTGCATTACTGTACAGTTTGCAACATTGAAGGGCATCTGAAACGCGTTCGACCATTGGACAAGTTTGTCGAGATCTTGTTGGATCCCAACTCTTTCTCTCTCCCTCCATGCAGCATGGCAGAGCTTAGTGTCGTCGGCAAATTTCGATACCTTCGACAACAGCCCCGCATCTATGTCGTGTAAATAGATGAGAAAGAAGAGCGGATCCAGGACGCTGCCCTGAAGCACCCCAGAGGTAACAGGGGCCCACTCAGACATAGCCTGGTCAATGCTGACTTTTTGCTTGCGCACTGTTAGCCAGGCGCTCAGCCAGCGAAGTACATTGCCACGGATGCCGAACTCAGAGACTTAGTGTAGCAGTGTTCTGCGCGGCACCTTGTCGAAGGCTTTCTGGAAGTTTAAGTAGGCAGTCGTTCACGATGATCACCTCGTCGAAAAAGTCTAGCAGATTCGTCAGACAGCTCCTATTGCGGCGGAAGCCGTGTTGAGTGTCGTGACTGAGTCCTTTGTCTTCCTGATGGTCGATGAGACGATTTTGTATTCATCGTTTGAAGGTTTTCTACACGATCGACGTCAAGCTAATCAATCGATAGTTACTGAGCGATTCAGGTCACCTTTTTTAATGGATTACCGTGACATTGGCAACTCTCCAATCTCCGAAACCCGGCCCTTGTCTTCGATAAGTTGAAGAAAAGGGCAGGAGTCCGCCAATTAATCTTGAGTTTCCTTGAGTGTTCATGGGTGATGTCCATCTTGCCCAATCAGTCCCTTTAGTTGTCTAACAACTTCCTCTCTCATGACCACAATGTCGTTGAGGGTCACTTCGTCAGCGTAAACAGTATCTCATTCGTAGCCGGGGCCCTCAACAGGGGGAAATGAGCAGAAGCTGTTCTCTATACTGGCCATGTTCTCAGGTGACGTTCTGTGGACTCCATCTTCATCCATTAGCGGACCAACTGAGTCCCTAGAAATTCTACGCGTGTTGATGTAACGATCGAAAACCTCAGGGTCCGCAATGTTTTCTCTTTCGTACGCTTTAGAGGATCGAACTAGTCTAGTGGCTGTCCTACACGCCAGGCGATGCAGTTCTGCAGCCTGTGACGTGTTGTTCCTAATTCGTTGCGTATTTAGTTGATCGCGATGATTTAAGGCTCTTGCAACCTCGACGTTCCACCAAAGGGGCCGGATCCTTTTAGCTCAAGGGTATACATCGGTCGCAGGCCTCACGCGTCCACCGTACCATCTCTGGGTAGTTCGATTTGGTTATAGCACTTAGTTGTTCTCTCATCCCCTGGAAGCCTGCTCGCGCAAAATTGGGGCGGCGTATAGGTCATTGGGGGGCTGAACGGGGCTCTTTGATGGTGAATTCCACCGTGTTGTGGTCAGCACCTCCCAGTTAGCTGCCAACTAGGATGTTACCAACCAAGCGCTCCTCAGTTGACATGACTAGGTCCAGTATGTGGTTCCCCTGGGTTGGTTCACGAACAAACCGGGTCATGCCATTATCAGTGATGAAGTCCGTTAGTTTTTTTCCTGGGGCCTGTGAAGTTAGGCACACAAAGTCAATAAAAAGAAGATTGATGTCACCGAAAATAGTGCTGACTTGAGTATTTTGCCTGAAACTGTGACGAGCGTTGCTCTAAGAAATGGATGCAGTATCTCCTTTATGTATAGTGCGGATCTGCATCCTCGTTTACTAGAGGTGGGTTTGTCCAAGCTGAACATTTTGTTGCCTTGTAGGAATATCTCTGCTGCCAGGTATCTACTCTGGAGATCAAGCCCTGTTTCGTTTATGCTAATCACATCAAACGAGTACAGGGTATTCAGTCCCCTGCGTTCAGTGAAAATAGGGGGTCATAGGACAGTGCGTTGCAGAAGAATACCTTTAGACGGTGGGTGTCTTGGTCTTCGAATTCTGAATTGGGCGGGTCTTGCCCTGACCACTGTGGACCAAGATCGCGACCATCTCTGGAGTGGCCTTCTTGTGAGTATTGTAACGCTTCGACCATGTCCGCAGCTTCCTCCTCTTCGAGCAACGGATCGGTCATCGTTAGGGCTTTCTCTGTCAAAAACTGGTTTGTTTAAAGCGCGCTGGACCCCCAACTTTTAGGCATTGTATATCTCAACGCTAAGATGGAGCAGTCTGACAAGTCGGGCATTTAGCTACATGATTCAGGTGTTGGCAGTCTCTCAGGAAAAGATTGAGCCTCACCCAAAAGTCATCAAACAAGTTGATTAAGGATAGTCCATTGGACTTGCAAATAGTCTCGAAGGCTTGATTTGTATAGGTTAACTTACTGTCTCCCGTAAGTTAACCTAATCCCGGCTGAAAACCTCAATCTCCGCAGGAGCACCTCTGATCTTCTCAATTGTGGCACTTGGCTTGCAAATAACCCGCCTCTTTACCTTACACTTATGAACAAATTCCATTGCCTGGTGCCGGACGATGGAGTCACCTAGGACAAGTGTCTCCATTTCGCTGTCCAGGTCAGTGTACTTCTTAAAAGTGTTCCGCGATGGCATCACAAGCGCGGGGCGGTTCACGAAGGTGAACCGGTTCTGGACCAGCTGAACTTCAAATGAATCTACGCCGCCTCGTCGAGTTTGGATGAGGTTTTGATTCACCGTTGCCTTGGTCCGAGGTGTCTGCTTAGTCCCGGTTTTCACTTTTCCGGGCAGCCGATGACTTTTTAGCCTGATGGGAATTAGGTACTCCGGTTTGGGTTTAGAGGTGGGAGCGAGTTGCGAGCTCACATTTAGCACTGGTAACTCTGACATGGGTTTAGGGGCGGATGCAGAGTATTACCCAGGACGTCACGGTAGGAAAACAGGACGAAACCATCGAGGCTCTTCCGTGATCGAACTGGATCCCTCTGGTCAATCCTCTCCCGGGATGTCTCTCTATCCAGTTGTAAGCAATGGACCACCAACTCGTTAACTTTTACTAGTATCCTCGTCTGTTCCGACAGGCCCTCATTAGCCTTCTCCCATTGGAACGTAGGTTCCTACTAAGGGTGGTGATAAAGCTCTCAAGGTCCCGTTTGGTACCAACAAGGTCCTCTTGGACCCCATCCACCTCAGCCTTCACCTCCTCAACTGACTCAAGGGCTCGTCCTATCCCCTCTCGGATCTCCACGGCCTCACCGACGACAGTGCGCAGCTGGAGCTCGAGGACGAAGACCTTGGCCGCAAGGCCCATGGTTCTCTCTGTCGTCGTCCTTCCACCGCAGGCCCTGGAGGGTCTCCAGGACCTGGTCGATCCTGCCATCCGTCTCACAGAAGCGGCAGACGAGGTTCCCCACGGGTTGCTTCTTGAGGTCCCTGATGACGTGCCTGCTCGTCCTGGTGCAGCAGACCGAGCAGGTCTCCAGAGTAGGCGGCATTCTCAGACGTCGTCCGGTGGAATCTTCACACTCTTTTTCCGCATGCGCGAGCCTATCAATCACTTAGATACCAATTTTCAATACTTTTTTTCATTATTAACACACAAAACGCGGCAAATTCACACTTGACACGAAAATAAAGACACAAAATTGTCAGTTAATATTTTGCTCGTTATCAATAATACGGTGACAAATTACATATCTCGTGGGAAGAGTGGAGTTTGTTACTTCAGTTGTAGACAAACCATAAACAAAGTTTATTTCGCTACTGTAAAGTATCGGAGAAAAATACGTCAACGATTTAGGAGTAACCATTTTCGAATATTATTTTGCTATTGTTCATGCACATATTATATCAATGTTGAATATATGATCCAATCAGACGTTGATTTATTTGAATATTCATTTGCTGACAGATTGAACATTTTCGTTATATATCTGGGCAAATGGTTGACTGTTGAAAAACATTGGTAATGCCATTTAAAATGTTTCAAAAAAACGTTTGGTATTGAAATTTACCTGAATAATAAATCGTGTCTTATTTATTCCTTGTAAACATTTGACAAACAGATCTAAAAGTATTTGAACATTTTCTACTGTGGCCTCTCTTTCCAATTTGTAAGACAATTTGAAAATCATTCCGTGGTACTCATACAATTATATTCCCTCAATATCATCAAGTGAAGAATCAACAGCAGCTTCCACATCACCATCATTTGAGATTACCAAAAACAACACCTGAATTGTGAAATTCGCTCGTTGTGTTCAGCAGGCAAGGAGTCAACACCTACCAATCCCCAGTCAACATTCCATAGAACAGTTTAATGTAAATCAATCAGCTGTGAGACACACCCTTAGGATATAGTAGATGATATAAATTCTTCCTTCATCATATAATCAAAACAGTTTGGCGAACGTCGACAATACTGAGTTACAATGAAACAGAGTGTATTACATTCATAAATAGATACACATCCCGTTCACCCTGCTGAGAACCCATAGTGTCCCTCCATTTACTATTATATGGAGGTCACGATGGAATGCGGACGTTCATGAATGATTACAACAAAATGTCGCTGCTGAACCCTCACGAGAAGAAAAACACACAATTGGGATCAATATTAAATGTCGTGGTATAATGTCTTCAAATGCATGGTGAGCCTCTTGAAGCAATCGTCACTATTTGGCGGTTTTCAGGCAATTGTGATAGAACTGAACTGGAGAGATTTCGTAGAAGCATTAAAAAACAATGGAACATAGACACCTTATACACACGAGGTCATTGAATAACGCTTCATTAAAGAGCTGATAATCTAGATTATAGTTTTCGGCCGTCTATAGGAAGGGGAGGTCAATACGGTTAATCTTCATGGATTTGGCTGTGAATGTAGTTTTTGTTGAAATGATGCGACTAGGTCAACTGTACGTCAATCGATGACGTACAGCGGTTGCGTTTCTTCCGTTGTCGTAGGGATTGAAGACTACCCAAAATCACTGTATTTTTGCAAGTTCTGCCCTGGTAGAAAATCATATAAAAATTGAACCTTTTAATATATTTTCAAACTACAGTTTGAAAGCGGATTCAATTCCTTGTTTTTGTGCAAACACGAACTAAATTATTTTCCTGGTGTGAATTCATACATTATAAGAAAATTTATCACGTTTGAACACAATTAGTAACACTTTTATTTGTTCAGCCCAGTGTCTATACTGTTATAACTATTTCATCTACAACGGATCGAAAAGTTAACCAACACTCGACGTCGGTATCATGAAACAATATATAATGTGCCCGGGCCATGCAATTGCTCCTGCACGAATTTTTAACCATATGATATATAAATTATGTCATCTACAGTATGTAATCATGAAGGTGACATGATTTCTGAGTCATTTCATCAATGGAACTTTGAACGTGACATGATATATGCCTTATGTCATCTATGGAACTATGACGGATACATGAATCATTTGCTGCCTGAAGGCCATCATGTCCATTGTTCTAGGTGAGGCAGCATGCGGTTCGGTTGAAAATTAGAATAATGCATTTTGCTCAAACATGCTCGTAAAAACATATTCTAATTGTTCATAAATTTCAATTTGCAATAATCCAAATTAATTGACGCAACTTTATTTATTCCACTTCCCGATCTGAGGGGCACTTTAGGCAATAAACATCGCTTTCTCTGGATTGCAACCATCCCGTCAGGAAGCGCCGGACATCGACAGACTGAATGGTTGTGAGAGAGGAAATGCCAGAGTGGCTGCAAGGCAGACGCATCCACGTGCTTAGTTAAATAAATGAAGATCATCAGAAATGCTTTTAATATAGACAAATCGGCATTTCAAAACTGTATTTACGTTAATCCAATAATGTATCGTTTCATCTCACTGCACGTTATCTGAAACACATTCCGTAGCCATAACTTTCCCAAAATGATTGGGTAGGTTCCCCATTACTCATTGAGTGTTTTGTAATAAAACAGGTCTCTGGATTTTCCCTAAGCATTCATCCATATTTACTCACCTCAGGGACCGCCTCTTCCTTTGCTACGCCCCTGCTACAACATGAACGCATTCGGGATGAATTCGTCGAATTTGCAATAAGCGGCAGAGTAAGCGTCTCTGAAGTTCAATCAGCATTTGCTAATGTATGATATTTTGCTGAGACCGATACAAATCTCTGACTGTTGCTAACGGACTTCATAATAGTAATATGTTCGAAAGTTTGACCTTCACTGAATTGTATTTTTGTATCAAAACATCCATGAGACATTGCTGAAAAAAAATCCATGCTTATGTTCCTTTATGGAGTTTACCTTCAATTCATGTTACTAAAAGCTGAAATGCCATTTGTGATAATACATGGTCATGAATTGGGTCTCCCTCTTTGACGTTAGAGTAAGGTTGACTTTCCGTTTTATGGATTGGTTCTGTTTTTCCCATGATGAAACATGCCTTAAATCACTCATTTTATTTTGTATGTACTGTGATTACATTTTTGTGGTAGAAACACATTGTTCCGAAAAGTCGAATGTGATCATATTATTGTTGAGGATCCTCAGAAAAGAGAAGGCGAGGCTCTGCGAGTATTTATGAACTCAAGTTTCACTGACATCTTCCGCTTGCAAAGAGTTCAAAAAATTAATACACGACGCATATATTTAGCATCTTCTGAAATGCATCGACGCATGAGGCCAGCCGGGCCATATCAGCGGCATAGCTAATCACGGTAAACTGCAGTTGTCAATGTGACACCCAGCACGGCAAAGAGATAACCGAAACTGTAGACTTTCTACATTCACATTGAATAGGAAAGGCGAGAGCAGACGTCACAGACTAATCCCGTTATTTGTTCGAAACGGGTTTGATACTGAGCTTGTCGATCGTATAACGCATTCTCGCTGCTGGTATCAATACTTTACTGGTTTAAAGGGGTTGAATTGGCGCATGCATCTCTATAAGTATTTTGAAAACGTCCAGGGATTTACAAGTTACAATATTTATTTCCCATAAAGAAATCTACTTACCTAATAATACATCGTTTTCTCTAACTTGAAGATAGTCACATCACTCCCATGCCATGGTTTGATCCTGAATTAGTTGAGCGATGTTTTCAAAGTCGTCAAGCTCGTCTTGAAGAACTATTTTGAATAAAATTGATACAGTCATCGCAAGTGATATTGTCTGTAGTTATTTTTTCTGTGGGGCATTTTGTCTTCTACTTATACGACAACATCCATTCGTTGTGAAGGATGTTAATTAAACCCAAGGCAGTCAGTGAAGAAGAAAGTTAGCCAAAGTTCGGGTGCTGATCAAAGTGACCTTTTGTGTCGAAACAACAGAACTCCCTTCAGCTGTTCAATGCATTGCTAGTAAGGAAACGCTTTCTATATATTTTATTGAAACAGAGTTATGGGAGACCGAGATAGAAGAGTTAGGGATTCAATGGAGAATGATTTCATTAAATGGTTCTATCTTGTACAATAATTTTGATAAGGTTGATTAGGAAGATGTTTAGAATGAGGCTCAAATATAGGTGCATTAATAAGTGTTGTGGTAGTGATAGTATGCAAGTAAAATATAAATTTATTTCAGATGGGACCACATTTTGTAGAAAAAAATATTGTATTCCAAAATTATTTGTGATCTTTTTCACTCTTTACAGTTATCGGAAAGTATTGTTTTCATAGGCAGTCAGCAATATAAAATATAATACGTACGTGATTATTGTTGGTACTCAAAAGATAACAACATTTAATGAACACTTTTTGCTCACAGCGCAATTCTTTCAGGAAAATGAACGAAAAATATCTTGAAGAGACGAGATTCAATTGAGATGAGGACTCCAGGCATTCAACACTGAGCAGGGAAAAAATATTTTGCCGCTCATACTCAATTGATTTTATTAGAAGAAACAAAACAACTTGCATATGAATAATTTTAAATGAAATAAAAGTAACTTTCGCTTTCTGTTCGATGTGCAACTAAACAATGTGATCGAGCAAATGCGTTTTTCATGAGTCATTCAAGGTTGAAGAACCTAAGCACTCTTTAAGAGTATAGAAAAGCACTGTATTTCTTTGAGCTTCTTTAAAGAGTATGCCATGGCTGGAGATTGTGAAACAGTCCTTCATTCCTAACTCCGTGGCAATGATGCAGAATTAAACCGCAACATTACTTCTTGAACGATGGGCAATAGTTCTGAGAAAACGGTATCGTTCTGCGAGTTTTTTCCTCCATTTATTTCATTTAAATGCAGTAGCATCCCTCCGTTGCATTTGAAGAACGTGGCATATGCATTGTATTTGTAATGATCAAAGGAATTAATATATCAAATATGAATTATTGTAATGACTTGTATGAATAATAATTCGAGAAACGTGATGATGAGGGCCGAATATGGTCACCAAAGCCAATTAAAATACTTAATTTTCACAGAATCCGACCACTACCCTAACTGAGTAATTTTTTTGCTTGCATCCCATGTTTGAGGCCCCTTTCATATGTTACAATTTTATTCTGACGAGCATAAGCCGCCGCATTTCATTCAAGATAATCGATGTCAAATTTATCAACGACCATATCGCTCTACCCGTGCTCGGCATGAGCCTTACATCGCCGTAAGATGGCTTCATCATGATTATACCTCAATGATTACCCCATAACTTCAAATAAGCAATGAGACGAGCCTCATAACATTCACATTTCGCAAAAAGAATATATATTTCTCATTATTGTGCTATAAATTAAAAGTGTACTCTGTTAAGTTTATAGTCAGAATCATATTTATAATGTGCATGTTTTGATGACATCTTCACTGCCGTCGTGGTTACGTGTTCGTAGAGCTAAAACAGTTAAATTGTGTTGGTCCTGGTTTCGTTTTTCTAAATGTTTTCTTAAGAAATATTTCTCAGACTGCCTCACTTTAATAAGACTTTTCCAAATTGTATCCGATTTTATTTCATTCTACTTGTACCATCGACGCAGCATCGACCTTAATCTTTCGCTCCTATGCATATCTTAATCGAGGACTGAACGATGAAAAAACTTTAAGACGTATAGTTTCTGAATTCCTTCTACAAAGATATCACATTAAACTATGATCTTATCGTCATTACCGCTATTCTCATCATGAATTTTATTAATTACAATATTATACATGATTCATTTTCAAACTGTAACCAAAACGTTTATATGTTAGATAATTGAAACTTGGTAGCTGGCTTCAAAATGTTTAAGTTAAGCACTATTGAATTTTTGTAAGGGAAAACATCACAAAATGTTCAGAAAAATAAAAAATAATATCATACAACCGTTGTTTTATTTCAACTCAGTTTTTTTAGAAAATATTGCAATGACAATTTCCAAACGTATTAGTGACTATTTATATTCGCCATTCCCATCCATTCTATGGTGATGCATCGTCAGACCTTTACAAAATGTTAACCTGTGCAATTTCTTGATGTTAGACTAAGCAAACTGTATTCTACTCTGCGCCGTTCTATGACAGTGAATCCTCGGGACCTTTCTATGGAATGCATTTTCAACAGTCCGTGAGATTTCCCACACCGTGGCTATCAATATCCGATGCATGGGTCAAAGCCTCTGATCACTTGATTGCCACTCAATTGCATCCGAGGCTACCTCGATACTCGTCTCATCCTACGATTCTCCGAGCGGTAAAATCAATTAATCTTGACCACATTGATATTGGAAGCGACCATCGGCTCCCTGGAGAAGAGCCAGATAAAACCAGTCAATGGTGCAGATAGACTGATTAACTGTTACTGTGAACGAGAGGTGAATCTCTTTGAAGACAACCCAGTCATGACCCTTGGATTATTTTGGAAAATAGTCAGATCGCGACTCAATTGTTTGATTGTGCTATAGTCTATCTATAGAAACAGGAAAGAGAACCGCACTATTTATGTGCATGCCTACATCTGGTTTGGTCACCGGAACTTATACATTCAGATCTACTCTATCACGTTGCTGGGAAGAAACCTATCCGAACTATCAGAGTATATTTCGTCACATTCAACAATCAAGGTATTCATGTTGAAAAATGCAAATGATCATACACGTCGTGTTTGTTCAGAGTTCGAATATTCAACAACGTTCGGTAAACGTAGACGTAATAAACCTCGGTTGTCATTCTATCTACCGGTCCGCGATGCAAATAAAAATATGTCAACTATTACATCGAAAGAGAAAACATCACGGTGAAAATCATCAGTCGTATTTACTGCGCCGGTAACCAGATATTTAATACGAAAATACGATTTTATTCAGAAAAATGCCTTGTGGAGGAGACCGTTTATAAATACAGAATGAGGAGGCTTTTCCAAAAAAAACTGCGTTTATTGAAGAGGTTTCTGGTAATGAAAAGTGGTCATATAGCTTACCTTGTTCAAATCCACCAATGAATCCAAGTTTCTAAGAGATCATATTATAGCTTGCTTTTCACGTTATCCAAAAAAATATAAACTCAAACACGATGTTCGCTTATGCAACAATGCGCTCATACTTTGAGTGAACAAGATTACAGGGATGTGTTTAGAAAAATCCCATACATTTTGATCTAAGAAAATAAATGATCATACTAATAATCCATGTTTAGTGGTCAGTGAAAAAGTGGTCAATGATTGTGCTGCAGATTTAAAGCACGGCTGGTATAAAAATTGAAGATGTCTTGAGGTACAATGCTTCACTGAAAGTGGAAATAGTAAACATGTCTAGGCAAACCACGTCCAGCCTCTGAGTCCTTTGTTCTCTCGAAACAATGGCCCTCAAGGATACGACGAGCGCGGCAGAGAGCGATTGGCCTCAGCTTGCAACAGGGCGACACGATGGCGATATGAGTCCACAATGTTGTGTAGCTGACGGATGGAGGCAATGAATTTTGCCCATTAACTGGAGAGGGCAAATCGCTAGGGACATGGGGCGCTATGCAGAACTGCGATATGGCACCGCGAGGCAGTAATACAATGAATACAAACATTTTCATGAAATACTTTACCGAAGTGCCACAGGACTGTAATGGTGAGGAAGAATGTTGTGTTCGCAAAGACACTAGCAGACGAGATAGGAACCCAACGAATAAACAGAAATTTGTAATTGGGTGCAAATTGAACAATT
>SDVV010024370.1:0-12598 GCA_016164225.1 Gammarus roeselii
AGATGCCTTACGAATAACCTGAAAGCTGTCCGTCCGTCCGAAAGAGTCATTCACTTCCGTTCCTGTTCGCGCAGCCCACCTCCGTCCCGCTCCCCTTCGGGCCGCCGACTCCGGTCAACCCCCTACCCACCGCTAATTATGCCATATCTTATTTGTTCACAGGGCACGTTTTGCAGCGTTATACTCTACTCCTAATAGAATTCATACATCCAATGTTCACTACGCTGCATCAGATAAAATGGCTTAGAAACGTCTTTCGTGTAGGTGCCTGTTTTTTTTCAACAAGTCCAATCCAAACACATCCGTCTACCCGTATCACTTTCGGAGAACGAACTCGGAAAGCTGGGTTGTGTCCGTACCTAATAAGAATAAAAGATTGAACATAATATATTGATGGTATGGTTAGTACTACTCCTACGGCAAGCACGTCGGTCCGGACCGGCAGCGAGTGATCATTCAAAAATTTCGGACGTCGTTTTGCTTCTTGGTCCTCATAGTTTCTTCATGTCTACCCCCTATGAAGTTGAGTATTTGTCAACTTTATAGCTATATTGCGGGTCGTACATCTATACGGAACCTTTTCTGCATGGAACACTTGTCATTTCTCTACCTTTGTTATAAGACATTTTATATTCGCGATGGCGGTCCCCTCTTTGTTCTGTTTCGGGTTATGTTCTACACAATCAAAGCCCATCCTGTCATTAAATTGGGGGCCAAATATATTTACACAATACGTTATCATACTTTGCAGGCAAGGCAAAAGAGCTCGTCCTCAAAATTAAAGAGGAACTACAAGAAAAATGTATTAGCCAGTGATAGTGCCGAGCACCAATCTGTGGTAGAGTGATCATGCTCGTTAAAAGAGACTCCAGCAAATTAGTCTTTATTCCGGTGACCCAAGAGCACCCAATGACCCCTGTGGCCCTGGTGTGGCCGCCGAGTCCAGTGTTCCTGTTAAAAAAGCTGTAAGCATCCAACACAAGGACCCAAGAGCGCCCTTTGACCCCCGTGGCCCTGGTGTGGCCGCCGAGTCCAGTGTTCCTGTTAATAAAGCTGTAGGCATCCAACACAAGGACCCAGGAGCACCTGTTAGCCCCTGTGGCCCTGGTGTGGCCGCCGAGTCCAGTGTTCCTGTTAATAAAGCTGTAGGCATCCAATACAACTACCCAAGAGCGCCCGCTAGCCCCTGTGGCCCGAGTGTGACCGTGGAATCTAGGCTTCCACACTCGTTCCTTAGTGACCCGAGTGTGCCGTGGAGTCTTACTCTCTTGCGGGTTATGTCCATAACGGTTCAAATACTCCCGTTCCCCAAAATGCATCTCAAAATATGAATAAAAATTGTTTTCTTCAGAAATAAAAATAAAAAATAATCCCTTACTCCATCAAAGTGTCTCATGGGCCTTGTCATAGCGCATGTCCTTTCCCACGAAGATGCTAGCTCTGCCAAGGGGGAACTAGAGACCAATGTGTGCCAAGAAAAGCTAGAAATAGATCCTTCAGAAACTTGCAAAGATCATTTCACTGCTATTGCGGCTCTTCTTCCCTTCTCTGGGTTCCTAAAGACCATATCCTTCAGTGGTACCTCAAGGTTGCCGATATTGACCAAAGAAAAGGATGACCTGGATTCATAATTTAGGGAACACAATTTAGTTTAAATGGGGACTAAATGTCTAAATACTGTTGTCATTTGATATCCGCGGAATCCGGTCTACTTTATAACGTCAATATTTTAAAGTGTCTAAAATAATCTATTGTTTTTGGTGGAGCTAAATAGTAGTTGCCGTCAGGAAAAAACACCTAAACGAGCTTAGGCCTAAGAAGACTAGCAAGCGCCAACAGAACCGTATATATAAAGAGTTAAAACTGTTGGTAGTGGGTTGTAATGAGCGTGTGCCAAAAGATAACGAAGTTACCTCAATGTAAAACTTCTCCATTAGCTTGCAAAGTTCTTTAATAAGAAATTACAGATACAAACAGACACTAGGCTGACGGCGAGGCACAACTCACACTTCGCTCATACACTCACAAAACATAGCCCTTTTGCGCTAAAGGATCCATCTGGAAGGCCCCGCAACACACAATCTGGGTCATGCTTGCGGTCCGAGACCAGTGTCAGCAGCCGGGATCGACAGTGTGACTGGTTTAACCCCGACGCGTCCATGGTGACGGGGCCCTCCCTGCCCACGACAAACCAGTTTCTCAACGAGATACTAAGGGAGGGAAAGCACATAACAGCAGCATCAAAATGTCATCTATTCACACTCTTTTTCCTCACGCCTATTCATTAGACGCTCTCTCGCCACCTCCACACTCAAGTTTCTCCTTCCTAACGCCTGCTTCACACCATCCATCCTTCAAACTTTGTTCTACCGCTAGGCCCACGTCCACTAACCCCCACCTTCATCACCCTTTCTGCCCTTCATCTATCCTCAGCATGTGCCAGAACCATCTCTGGACACGCGAATCTACTCTGGCCTCCAACTTCTTTACAGTCCCGTCATAATTCGAACAACGTCGTTATTGAACCGGTTTATCGGCGTCACTCCAGCCAAGCCCCTTAAAGGCTTCGCACACAATGTTCAAAGTCCCGAAAGCCTTGAATGTTTTGATCGATGAGTCATGCCTTCTCGGGATTTCAGCCAATGAACACGCACTCTCGTGCGTGGTCATTGGCTAAAATCCTAAGGAGGCATGACTCATCTATCAAAGGTTCAAGGCTTTCGGGACTTTGAACATCGTGTGCGGAGGGTATTAACATTTCACCTCGAAAACATTAAACCTTCTTTTCACTTCTGCCTGCACATCCCTCCCCCCAATCAAGTCTCAGTTCCGTAGTACACAGTTGGAACAACTACACCCTCATAAACCTTCTATTTGCATTCTTCCCCACCGTCCTACGGATCATTAAACTCTTCAGTGCACCCGACACTTTACACCCTTCCTTCACGCACGACTTCACTTCAGTTTCCACAAGTTCAGTCTTCTCCATATGAAAATTGATAACAGAAATTCCATTCTTCGCATTGGTCTGGAGAACACTTAAGGTCCAAAGACGGTATGGTTGTTGAAATTTGTTAACATACTTTTATGGCTACAACGGATCAAAATTAAGCAGACTAATTAAGATACATGAACTCACGTCAAGAATTCTAGTGTAACTTATTATAAATTAAATGAGAATGACCCGCAGAGTGTTTTGATGTAAGTAAAATGGAAGGTATGTCTTGCAATGGAATTTAACCTTGTTCTCTGTCTGATTGTATTAAACCATAACACAGTCACCCGCCTGCTGTTATCCTTATCTTTAGTGTTATCTAAGTCCCTGCACTGATAACATCTTTACCCGCCATGACTCGCCCGTCACTAGCCACAGCAGTAGAGAGCTGCAGCTGTTAAGCAACGACGCATAACTGCCGCCTGCTATGAAGATAAGCAAATCCTGCTGGCTCGATAGTGAACCGGTATGTGCACAGTATCAGACTCGACACTATTCTATGCTCTGTGTGTATGGTGATCTTGTGCTATTCTACCCGAGTTACGAATTGTTTTCGGGTTAGTGGTATTTCGTGAAATGGTAGGAACACGTAACGAGTCACACTACCCCATGCCCCGTGCGTCAGTGAACGTGTGCAACTCCTACGCTTGATGCCATTAGCCTTTGGATAAGAGGTATATGTGGGGAAACACTCCCCTCCCTCCTCCCTGCCTGCTCGTCCTATCGTAGTTCATGATATTTGATCGTAACTTATAAATTATGTTTATAGGTTTGTAATTAAAAATATCCACTGTACTGTCGACGGTGTTTTTTGTAAATCTATTCAAGTGTTTGACTCGTAGACGACCTGGACGTGACCTAGTCGAAAGCGGTCGCCAGTCTAGCAGTAAGGTTGTAGATCAGGTCATGGGACCTTCGAATAAAATTACAGGAGTTGGTCCGACAGCGTAGAAAAGTATTGCTTAATAAATGCATTAACTGGGAGAGAACTGATTACCGCACAGCGTCGACGGAACATTTCCAACGATGATTGTGTTTGGTATCCTCTTAGCCAAGAACGCAAGCAACGAGCTGAACCGAGAAACGACAGTTCAGCAAATGTCTGCAACTTTAGTTCGTAGGAGGGAAAATTCATCAATTGTTTTTCTTCGGGGTTTGATGAAGGCTCACCAGTAAGTGTTTGTCCCAGAAAGCTTATGAATAACAGTTCAGCAAGTGTTTATTGCATAATAAAATAGTAAAATAGAATAAAACAATCAATGCCTACACATATGGTATGTTCTTCTTTTTAACAAACAATTTATACAGAGCAAATCTAAAATAGGTAAAATGGACAAGGTTAGAACCTGTAACTGAGTAATTGGAGCTGTGTGCGAGCGGTGGGAGGCATTTCACTTTCCTAGATGAACACACGAACAAGACTCTTGCCGAGACATGTCACGACAAGAGAGCTATCAGGGCTTAGTTTTAATTTACACAATAAATATGCACTGTATCCCGTTGACATAAGGTGTTGCGATCTGACATTGGGATCTTTTATATAACAGTTAGTTCGAGTGAGAATTGCTAATTCAGCTAAACGCCTAATTCGTTGGGTAGCAAAGAATGCGACGGTATGAGTGGGTCTATGCGAGACAGAGTCAATGACAAAACAAAAACAAGAAACAGAAAATATCATTAGTTAATATAAAATAAAAAAGTTTATTCGCACACGAGTGGTATATTATTCTCGTGGAACAATAAGTTCTCTGTAACGTGTCACAACGGAAGGGCTATCATGGTAGGTTTGAGGAACACAACAAATGTGCGTTATATCCTGACGAAATAAGGTGTTTCTATTTGACATTGGAATCTTTTGCTTAGTAATTAGTATGAATTCTTAATTCAGACCCACAGTTTAATTATTTGAATAGCAAAGAATGCGACAGTATGTGTGGGTCTATGTAAGTTAGAGAACCACTGGCATTGCAACCAAATATATAAATAAATGCATTCATACACAAACCAAAGTGGTATTTTGTGGCCCGGTAACAGAGTACACACTTATTTCATATTTTTTATATAAAATATATATCTTCATCACGCATAAAACAAAACATAATTATTCATTATACGCGTAGAATGTCTAATGAACAATAAAATAAATAAAATGCACAATCAATCTGGAGTGCGTGTAATGATCAGCGAAAGTCCCTCAAGCCTCCCTGTTCACGGCAACTACGATGGCCCCGACATGAAAGCAGCCTTTACGTTGCCCGAGCCTCTGGCCTACCAACAAAACACCAGACTCTAGAGCCGCAACATACTTTCACACTTTTTACCGAAGGGGGAGTAAACAACCACTGGCGTCCTTTCCTCTTCTCCTAGCCCGTGACACAGAATGAAACCCTGGTTCTTAAAGTACAACCATGTCCCACCTGTGGATCGTGTTCTACGGGGGAGCCTGCAATGACTCGTGGTGGAGCTTTGGTGGAAATGAGGCCCAAATATAATCACCCACCTGCGGACGCCTCTACAGACGACGCGTTTGCGCGAGAGATGTAGGGCGCGGGCACACTATACAAAACAAGGCTATGTGCTAACGAATCAGCTCATACCCAACACACAACACTAATACAGACCTTGACAATAACATGTGCCCTTCGGGGAGCGTGCGATGACTTGCGTTGAGGCTCCGGTGGAAATGAAGCCCTTACACCCACAAGTCGAACCACCTCGTCCTGCACTAAGACAACTTTTCCAAACCAATTCCGAACACTTATATATATCACCAATGACCACAAAGAAAATTGGTCAGAAACCAATTGAACCCAAATTCTTTACACAAAATCACCACATCCACAGCGCCCGACACCAAGAAACTAAACTCGAACAGAAATCCATGAACCAAAATTTCCTGGATATTCAACACACCCAGAATTTTCCCGGCAGTGGGCTCATTACACTACTACATAAAAATCGTAACTGCACTAACACAATTGCGCATACTTTGGCACAATTTTCACGGAGAGCACAATTGAGTTGCAATCGATACTCATTAGAATCAACAATAAACAAACCAATCTATTTACCGTAAACGCCCTTCTATCCGGCTCATGTCAACCACAGTATACACTTCACTTTAACTACTCCAACACCACTATCAAAACTTTTACTTTAGGTGATTTTTACGCACACGAACACCTAGCCCACCACACATCACATCATTTTTTATATGAGCAAAAACAACCTCTCTACGGATGGTACAAACTAGTAGATCTAGTATCCCAGACGCAGTGCCGTATCGGCATTAACATGCGATTACGAGGAACAAAATTTGTGACTCGTCCAGTCCTGAGCGACTTCATTCTTTCTAACCTCGCTATTAGTAAGGACTGTATTGATGATCATTATGCCATCTTCTATTTGTGCAATGCTTTCAGCAATTAAGTTTCCTCTTCTTAGATCAAGAATATCCTCCTTCCTTTCGAACTCTTGCAGTAAGTTTTTGCACACAGTTCAACATTTCAGTTCTTTGCCGTGCTTGAAATGACTGCAAACAAAACAAGAAATAAAATCCCTTTGCTGACATTCTCACTTATGTGTCGTCAAATATTATAAATTGGTGCGTGTAATACAACAATATTATTTTCCCTTGTCAGGATAGGATTGTAACAGAAACGAGATGCAACATAAATAACCTCCTTGACAATAAACAACATCCAGAACCTCTATCGACCTCAAATCTCTAAATGGAGGAACAAGTTAGCAACATTTATTTATTTGATCGTGCTTTCCACGATGTTGAAAATAACTTCAGCTATATCCTCCACGAAGTATATCAAAATACCTTCGCGTTGGGGCTCTGGTGGAAAATTGAAGCAACAGCTACTACTACTGTTATTTTCTTTAGGTCCATGTGTGCTCGGCAGTCGCGGTCGCCTGTCTCATGGAAGCATTTGGGGTGGCGGGCTGTGCAATCTTTTCTGTCGTGCTCGCCGGCGCCTCTCCAGCGTTGGGGTGTATGAGACTGGCAGTATTTGATTACATCGCCGTATTAAAGACATTTTTTGCACATCGGAGGTCATGCTGCAACTGGGTAGGTTTTTGTTTTTCCTTCTTTGCCCGGGATTACTATGAATTCCGGTGCGTCGTGTTCTGGGAGGGTAATTTGGTATGCGGTAGAACGTGCAATACGTGATTTTATCCATGTTGCTCGATGGGCTTTGGTAACAACGTAATCCTCAGCCAGACCTTCGGCAAAAGCACTGCGGTCAGTTGTAGGTGTGTAACGGGATGTGTACATAATTCGTTTGGTATCGTTGAAGGACGGATGTATATCAACAGTAACATTGAGTTTGTTTATGTGGGTAAACTTTCGTACAGCGTTACTTTGTTCAGATTCAACGACGTGGGCCAGATATTTATTTACCTTTCGTTGAATGTCTTCCGATTGTCCTCCAAGTTGTTCGGTGAGTGACTTCGTCCTTACAAATGGATTTTTCGAAAAGGCGACTTCACTTGCACCACTTCCTTTGAGCTTTATGAGAAAGTGGGCCGGGAATAGTGCACGGTCTTTTCTCCTGGGTAGGAGGGTCATTCTGGGGAGCGCGCATCGAGACTACAGCCTTTCATCGCCCGACCCCGTGGTCTATCTGGTTTGGAAGATCGCTCTGTCTCCCTCTTCCTCTGAGCAATCTCTATGTCCGGTAGGGCGTTCGTTTACTTTGCAGTAAAAACAGTGCGGTTCTTCGGACTGGCAAGACTGGGGATCTTCCCGTTTGTCGTGGTCGTCCTGGGAGCAGCATGAGCATCTTTGCTTACCGTTCTGGCATTTATAACATCGCATCGGATGTCTCTCTCATGGTGTAACCTTGGTTTTGGTGGCGCAGAAGGGAATGTCTAGGTATTTAGGCGGAGTAGGCAGTTGAATTTTAGGATTAGGGCTGTGGTAGTCTCTCTTCTTGGTGATCTTCGGTGCAACCTTTGCTTCGACAACGCAGTCCTTGTATTGAACGAGTCCAGTGATGTACTCTTCGATTTCCTCTTTCGGGATGTCCTCAACGTAGATCAAACCTTAGCTTGTAGAGAAAGTCTGGTGTGGTTCTATTTTGCATGGCTTTTCACAGAGTCTGTTTTTGGAGAGAATCGTGTCACTTTGAAGTTTTGTGTCTACTCTGATGGCAAAGCATTCGTCGTCGCTGGTGGCGACGCTCAGGAGTGGGCGGCCAGTGAAAGAGCCCAGCATTTTTTGCAGAGTGTATGGATAAATATCCGGTCTGTCGTTGGCGTCGAACGTGATCTTCAGGTGTTCGGGAAAGGTATGGCTTTTGTTGAACAAGTTGTGTTTATTAAATGGCGTGTATTGCTTCTTCCTTGCGGCCCTCGGAGCTCGATTGGATTTTTTGTGAGGGGGAGTCGTTAAAGTTGTCGCCGGACGTAGAGGTAGAGATACTTGCGTAAGTTACGGGTTCTTTAGTTTGTTGGTTCATTACGAGTTCGTGGAAATGGAGGAAAATTGCCTTGACATGACCCTCGAGCGTCGTTAGGCGGTCTTCCATTGTGCTAGGTTCTGCAGCGAAAAATTCTGCTTCCTGCTCGGAGAGGCTGGTCGCTTGGCTTAATAGATTCCCGATTTCCTGGACGTTCCTGGTTAACTCGTCGATGCGGTCGTCTCTCGCGGTCATCTTCGGCCGAGGTGTCGCTGGTTATCTTGGAGAGGCTGACGCTCTTGACCGTCGGAATCTTGGTCTTCGTCCCTTTGGAGTGGGTGCTGGTTCCTCCCGAGTGGGGCCTCCTTCCCCCATTGGACCCCTGGTTTACGCCAGGGGCCAGGGGGCTCACTCTTGATTGCCTCTTGACCGGCTTTACCGTCTCTATTTTTAACGTTACACGACCTTTGATTGCCAAACAAACGTGCGGTTTCAGGTCCCAGCACAAATAAGGGGCCAATCTGTACTATATAAGGGGTTCTATGCAACAACAGTAAATAATCTGCTCGGTATCAAATGCGATATTGCCATTACCCAACCAAAATATTTATACCATTAAACCGAAATATTCTTACCATAGAATATTTACACTATTCCGTAATCCGAAATATTAGCTTTGCGCAGCGGCAGTATCGTAACCAATGACGGACAACTAACTGAGTTTGAAATTAACATCGCATACTGTTCTTCACGTCTAAACTTCAAAGTTTTACAAGTTTCCAGGGTATAGAAACTTTTTTTGCTGTATCAAATAAGAGCCGGTCACCGCTCTAAGCCGGATATCGCCCTGGGACCGAATATCGTCTCGTAAAGGTTAACGTTTCCAACTAAATAGAAGAGATCGACTCATCTCTTCAGAGCGAGAGCAATAAAGCACCTCGGAGGGCTCACCTGCCTTCCCGTGGTGTCCTCGTTATCCACCAAAATTCATTTGTCCCTTTGTGTAAATACGTTTTGAGTTAGAAGATCCCTCCACCGTCCCCCATTTCAGTTCGTAGCTACATTCCCCCCTTACTGCACAAAGAGGTGAGCCCCCCACTGACACCGGGGCTTGTGAATTTAGAATCTAGACCAATTGTAACTCAAAACAGCAAAAAAAACTTTGAAAAATAAATCTAGAACTAAGATTAATTTTAAGTTAAGGTAGTGTATATATTCGTTTATACAAGAAAATAATTGTATAGAAGGCCCCGCCTTCATTACCCAGAACCACGTGTAGAAGCCGGGGATCAAACAATGGGCAAGACCATGCCCTATCGGAGAGGGGCTGGCGGCACCTCCAGAGCGTCGCACTCAAACCAGTCTGCCAGCAAGAAAAACGAACCCCTCAGAAGTTCCTCATCGACAGGAGACCTGACTCTGGTCTTAATCGACGACACAAATGAACGCGTCTCGAAGCTGGACGCGGATATAACCAAAATGCAGAAATACCCTGGGCCAGATATGCGAAATGATAGGCCTTCCCGAGCTGGAGAAAGAGGACTACTCGGCGCCTTCCAGTGAAGTCGGCCAACATCTCACTAAACTTGAGAACCTTTGTGCAACTATGAATGCCCGACTGGAAGAGCTGATGAAGAGGATAGAGGCCAGGGAACCCGTATCCTGTTTGTGTGCTTCCGCCTCTGACCTCTCCGATAACATCGCTCTCCTCCCAGCCGAAACTCGTAACGCCCGAACACCAAAAAACACAAAGAGGAGACAAAACACACGATTTGATAACCACAACCTATTCAACAACGGCTCTAAATTCCCAGAACACTTGAAAACGACACTTGATGTCAATAACATACCGAATATTTGCCCATATGAACAACGAGAAGAACTAGGCTCCATGACTGGCCGTCCAATTCTCAACATCACCGTCAGCGGTGACGATAGCTTCACCATTAAAGTAGACACAAAACTTCAATGTGACACTTTACTCTCCGAAAACAGAATATGCGAAAAACCTTGCATAATCATACCACTCCCAACTTTTCCCATGAACTCGGACCTGGATTACATCGAGGGTCTTCCGAATGACGAAGCGGACGAATTCATCACCGAACTCGTCCAATACGAGGAATGCATCTTAGTTGAAGCGAAAATCGCAGCAAAAATCAGACCAGAAAGTAAAACCACCACGGCCTTTTTGCTTAAATTTAATTGCCCCACCCCACCCAACTATATAGACAAACCTTTCTTTGACGCCAAAACCAAGGTTACACCCTTTGAAAGACGTCCGATGCAATGCTATAAATGCCAGAAATACGGACACACGAGCCAAAATTGTAACTGTAATAAAAATATGCTCACACTGTTTCCAGGGCGACCACGATAAGCGAGACGATCCCTTGTCGTGCCCATCCGAAAAACCTCACTGCTTTTACTGCAAAGTAAACTGCTACCCTAAGGAACACGAAGACTGCCCCCAGGACAAGACTGAGAGAGAGATCCTGCAATACCAAACTGAGCACTAAGTCGGGCGACGAGAGACTGCGGCCGCGATTCGCTCCCCTCAGGCTGGCCTTCCCACCAGGAGAGAAGATCGGCATCATTCCCTACCCACTTCCTCATAACGCTTGTAGATAGTGGTGCAAAGTTGCTCTCTCAGTGAACCCATTCACCATGATGAACTCGCACTCCAAACAACTGGGAGGCAGACCGATAAACATAAACCGACAGGGAAAGAAGTATCTGGCCCAAGTCGTAAATATCGAGCAAAGTAACGCTATACAAAGGATTAACAAAATAGGACAAACACAAAGTAACTGTCGAAATACATCCGTTCTTCAATGCAAAAAGACAAATTATATACACTTCCAACTACACTCCCAAAACAGACCTAAGGGCTCTTGCAGCTGGTTTATCAATGGATTATGGAATCACCAATGTTTCCCTAGCAGAATGGATTAAACCACAAAGCATCCACACCACCGCTTATCAAATAACATCCCAGGACGTGACACACCGGAATTAATAGCAATCCCGGGCGAACAGAGAAAAACAAATTTACTCAGTAGCGACATGGCCTGCAATGTGCAAAAAATGCCTGGAATACGGACACGTCATCAAATACTGCCAGCCATTCATACCACAATGCTTTAAGAGGTGCGCCGGCGAACATGACCGGAAGACTGCATAGCCCGCCAACCTAAATGCTACCACTGCTCATGCCTCCATGAGGCAGGCGACCACGATTTTCCAAAGCAGATGGACCAAAAAGCAATGACAATCATACAAAACTACCGCTGAGTCACACGAAAACAAGCCATCGAAATCTTTCACAACGGAAACTCAAATTGCCGTAATTTAAATTACGCCAAAGCACTTGAATCCACAACTAAGTCTAAGTCACTATCAGACAATACTCGCATACAGTTATCACAAACTACTACCATGACCCCAAAATCACTCTGTACGACTACTACTCAGTCCAACATAATGTTAAAAAAAAACTCCATAGAAGAGAAACGCGCTCGCTCAAGAAGCAAACACGAAGATCGGACTCCCTCGTCCTCCTCCTCCTACAATACCACAACCAGCTCAGCGACCGCCCTCGTAATAGAGGCGGGCGCCCCATGCAATGAATCCACCAGCGCCCAGGAAAGCACTGCCACCTTCTCTATCCCTCAATATGTCATACACCGTCGCGAAGGTCACAATAATGTGACTGAACACGACGGAGTGGCACTTATGATCCATCAAAGCCTACCTCACCACCTCCTCCCTCTGAGAACAGAACTCCAAGCTGTCGCAGTGAAGATATGTATCTCAAGACCTATTGCGGTGGTATCTATCTACTCGTCACGAAACCACGACCTCACGGAGGCACTAATGACCGATCTGCTTAACCAACTGCATCATCCCGTACTTCTCCTTGGAGACTTCAACAGCTACCACGAAGTGTGGGGATGCGTGAGAAGACCCCAGAGGAGTGATAATGGCCAACATCATAGACACTCACAACCTGGTCCTTCTCAACGACGGACAACCAACACAAATCACTCTCGAAAGTGAAACTGCCATCAATTTATCAATCTGTTCCCCTACTTTAGCTCCCCAACTCGTTTGGGGAGTCCTGCCTTCAACACATGACAGTGATCACAACCCAGTGATCATATCGCTCCTTACTAACCGACCAAACAATCCT
>SDVV010024371.1:0-12598 GCA_016164225.1 Gammarus roeselii
ATTCAGGGCCTGAAACCGTTTCGCATAACATACGACCCTCATCAGATGGCCGCAAAAACCACGGTAGTTGAAAAACAATAAGTCTTCTGCTTGGTATGGGAAACAAATGTGTTTGGCGGAGTTTGAAACGAGCTGCTGTATTAGAAGTCATACTACTAATACAACAAGTATGGACACGTAAATATTACCTCATAAATATATATTTTTTTCATCCACTACGGCATCCTCAACGGTATTGGGACGCACAGAAGAACTCTAGACGGTGGTACAGTGATAGAGTGAGACACATAGAGGAACTCTGGACGGTGGTAAAGTGATAGAGTGAGACGCACAGAGGAAGTTCATCTAAACGGTGTTAGAGTGATTGAGTGAGACGTTCAGAGGAACCTGAGACTGTGTTGGAGTGATAGAGTGAAACGCACACAGGAACTATAGAAGGTGGTAGAGTGATTTAGCGAGAGGAGTGGGACACACAGAGGAGCCCGAGATGGTGGTAGAGTGGTTGAGTGAGGAACACAGAGGAACTCTAGACGGTGGCAGAGTGATAGAGGGAGACGCGCAGAAGAACTCTAGACGGTGGTAGAGTGACAGAGTGAGACGCGCAGAGGAACTCTAGATGGTGGTAGAGCGATAGAGTGATTTACACAGGGGAACTCTAGATGGTGGTAGAGTGGTAGAGTGAAACGCACAGAAGAACTCTAGTTGGTGATGGAGTGATGAGGAAGAATTAAGTTCTAGGTAGATTGTTCTTTTACGGAACAATTCTACGGAACAAGTCTACATGATACAACAACAGTCGCCTCCATTATGCCCTCAACCCAACCATAAACCCTCATACTAATGATCCACCATCTGTGGTCAACAGCCGCCTCTACCATACTCTCACCCCCGCTCTCCTAATACTTATGACACAATTTTCATGGTCAAAAACCGCCTCCACCATACCCTCACCCCGCCTCACTTCCTCGTACATATGATACTACTTTCATGGTCAACAGCCGCCTCCACCATACTCTCACCCCACCCCACAATCTCCAATCTATATCATTTACCTCGACTTTCAAAAGCCCTTCGATAAAGTCCCCCACAAACGCTTAGTTAGTAAATTGCATGGCATCGATATTCGTGACAAGCTAAATTACCAGATAAAATGTTGGTTAACGGACAAACAGCAGCGATAAGTGCATAAATGAGTTTCTTCCCTTTGGGGTAATAGTACAAGCGGCGTGCCTCAAGGATCCGTGTTTGGTCCAGTTCTTTTCACAATATTCTTATACGATTTCGATAGAAATGTGCTTTTGAACATTACCAAGTTTGCAGTCGATACCAAGATAGGAGGAAAAATGCAAACCGATCTTGAGTGTTAGCAGATCCAATTTGATTTGGGGGTCATCATTAGTAACGACTTAAGAATCAGCAAGCAATGTAACAATGCGGCTAAAAAGATCCAATAAAATGCTTGGTATGGTATCCCGAACAATCTCGTACATGAGCAAACACAGTATTCCTTATCTTGAGTATTCCGTCTAATTTTGGTCTTCAAATCTTAAAAAAATTATGATTAGATAAGAGAAGGTTTATCATATAGCTATCGACCTTATCCCTTCGCTGCGCAATAAAACGTACGAAGACAGACTACGTGAACTCATCCTTTATTCACTAAAGAAACGTCGCGTCAGAGGCGGCATGATCGAGGTGTAGAAGAATATGAAGGGAAAGAAAAATTTCGACCGAGCGAGCATTTTCTTTCAAGAAGCGAACGTAGTGACCAGGAATAATGGATACAAAATCGTTGTTAAGCATTTCTCACTCGACATCACGTTCAACTCCGCGTATAGAGTGGTCAAAGAATGGAACAAACTTCCAACGGAGATTGTACATAGTGATACAATCGAAACATTAGGTCGCACTAATATAAATTCTACATGAATCGCCGTTAAATAGCTCCATGTTACAGCGCCCTCACCAGCATGTTTCTTACAAAAAAGTGACCGGCATTGACACCCGTGCGGTCAAATTAGTGGCTCCTGCCCTTGCAAACTAGCGTCTAGCAATGACTCCGGTCAGCATTGGTTTAACGAGGAACGAAACCGAGACAATCACAGTCAACATCGAGGGTCAATAGATCTCTTCAGGTACTGATATGAGTTGTTCCGACTGTCACCGTTAAATGCTATCTCCTACTACAACCTTTCCCTTTCTTGAGCTTTAATTACTCAGACACGTGAAGCATCCTTAGACGTTGTTCTTCAGAACAAATCTTCGTACAATCATAAGGCAATCTAGTTCAGGCCAAAAGGCTTGTTGTGTCTTCTTACACCTGTAAACACTTGTGAGCGCTTTCATACCTTTCATACCTATGATACCCTTTCGTGGTCAACAGCCGCCCCCACCATACGCTCACCCCACCCAATCCCGCACAGCTGCCGTGCACTCTTGTTTAAAACTATTGCCCTCGGGAAATAAAACACAAAGGGAGGGAATAACTCAACAAACACAGAATACTGAGATATCTCAGGTATTAAAATATTCTCTCGTTTGCTTTATGTTTATTTTCGCTTGTGAAAAGTTTGCAGTGGGCGGGGCTGCAAACATTTGCTGCATTCAGATAGGTTTTTGTTCCAAGAAAAGACGAGAGGACGATGACACGTTGAATTATTATTATGAGCAGCATTTCACGCACTGTTCGTGTCGTTGAAGTTGTTTCTAAACAGAGCAGCGAAATAGAAAACATCAAACCTGATAAGCTTTAGAGTCGGAAATTCTTCAGAGGATCACATTCTCTGAATAAACAGCGAGTTCCTCTTCATTAATTCTGCGTGGTGAGAGAAATGAAAGGGGAACGTTTCAATTTATAATTGGAAGAAACTGTTGTGATGAGTGAAATATGCTCTTTTGAAATTTGATGATTTGTATATTTTTTTTAAATTGCCCCTGTTTTTAAATAGAAAATATTTATATAACATATTAATAACAATCTATTTACGCTAACACCTTCATAATTATGTAAGTAACGAAGAATATGGAAACAGCATTATCTACCATCGATATAAACATGATGAGTCAGCACAAATGTTGAACCATCAAAATCCTATTGTTCTGCATCGTTTTCCAGTGAACGTATGAAAAGACAGTCGTGATGACAAGGCGTGGCATTTGAAGACAAAAGTTTGAAATGGTCAACCCACAACGAATGTATGAGGAACTTTGGAACCAGCATACCTCCGGCGTCACTTCCAGGCTGGGCTAGTTGTACTGCAAATTTAATTCTAGAATACTGCTAGAATGTACTCTTGAGCCCGTCCCAGGCCTACTACTACTCCTACTACTACTTCTTCTTCCAGGCACCGTATACATCACACAGCGTACGGAGGCTTACTGTCATTAGCCCGCGCTTCACATACACTCATACGGGCGGAGACATTGATGGTAACTAGGGGCGCCCGTCACTAATTTCACTATGTCTATTGGTGCCGCATTTCATTGTCACTTGGTCTCCCCGTTTGTGGTTTGGGTGCGTTATTTGAATCCATGGGATGTTTTGTTGAATTTGTTTTGTTTTACTGTGATTTCTACGGTCAGTACAGGACTGTGAATTACAGTGAGGGGTTTGCCTCGCGCCTCAGAGCGGATCGTGTGAGGCAATGCTGGCTTGTAGTGCTGTGGGGTTACCGTGAAGAATTTGCCCCGAGCTTCAGAGCGGATCGTGTGAGGCAATGCTGGCTTGTAGTGCTGTGGGGTTACCGTGAAGAATTTGCCCCAAGCTTCAGAGCGTATCATGCGAGGCAATGCTGGCTTGAAGTGCTGTGGGGATACCGTGAGAGGTTTGCCTCGCGCCTCAGTGCGGATGATCGTGTGAGGCAACAATGGTTTAGGGTGCTGTGGGGTTACCGTGAGGGGCTTGCCCCACACCTCAGTGCGGATGGTCATATGAGGCATACTGGCTTGTGGTGCTGCGGGTTATGATCTTGCACTGGAGAAGCGGGTCTATGGATGGTCAATTGATGATATACACATGGTGGATTGAATTGATAACTATATACGCTTTGTGATCATCTGAAACAAATTGCCATATATGCGGTTAACTCTACGGTTGTAATGGGAAGTTGTGGATCAAATTATAAAGATTGGTGCATTATGCAACAATTCTTATAACTATCACATTTTTCGGGAATGTCTATACATTTCTCAATAGCCCTTACGTATAATCTTGTATAATCAGATTAGGGTCACCCATTCAATCATGAACTAACGTCTTTAAATATAACAAGGTAGCTGTTGTTGAGGTCATAAGCGGTTATAAAATATAGTCTTCCTCAATTCAGCGTAGGGTGAACTCCAAATTAAAAGAATTCAAGAATTTAAAGGATTTAAGGATTTCAAATTTATTTAGGTGTAATGACATGTTCACAAAATAATACGTCGAGACAGATATGAGCGTTACATTGGACCATTGATTTCAAGAAGAATAAGCAAAGTGAGTATGATCCCCGACGTTTGGTTTACCACAACTATTTACTGCATCGGCTGACATTTACTAAAAAAAAATTAGAGTAGAAAACGTCTGGCATGAGGTTGTTGGACAGATATTATATTACTTCAAAATTCGATTTTATCTAAGGCAAATATGTGAGTAGGAATGTTTTAACGGTTCTTTTAGCCACTCGTTGATACATGGAATCTTTTTCTCATACGTCAGAGCACTCGTTGATATATGGAATCGTTTTCTCATATGTCAGAGCACTCGTTGATATATGGAATCGTTTTCTCATATGTCAGAGCACTCGTTGATAAATGGAATCGTTTTCTCATATGTCAGAGCACTCGTTGATGTATGGAATCGTTTTCTCATATGTCAGAGCACTCGTTGATAAATGGAATCGTTTTCTCATATGTCAGAGCACTCGTTGATATATGGAATCGTTTTCTCATATTTCAGAGCACTCTTTGAGAAATGGAATCGTTTTCTTATATTTCAGAGCCTTTGTTGATATGGAATCGTTTTCTCATATGTCAGAGCACTCGTTGATATATGGAATCGTTTTCTCATATTTCAGAGCACTCGTTGAGAAATGGAATCGTTTTTCTCATATGTCAGAGCCTTCGTTGAGAAATGGAATCGTTTTCTCATAGGTTAAAGCCTTCGTTGAAAAATTGAATCGTTTTCTCATACGTCAGAGCACTCGTTGATATATGGAATCGTTTTCTCATGTGTCAGAGCACTCGTTGAGAAATGGAATCGTTTTCTCATATGTCAGAGCCTTCGTTGATGTATGGAATCGTTTTCTCATATGCCAGAGCACTCGTTGAGAAATGGAATCGTTTTCTCATATGTCAGAGCACTCGTTGATGTATGGAATCGTTTTCTCATATGTCAGAGCACTCGTTGATATATGGAATCATTTTCTCATATGTCAGAGCACTCGGTGATATATGGAATCGTTTTCTCATATGTCAGAGTTCTGCCGCATAAACACATTACTCCTTGAAATTTGACGGAAAATTTATGTCACTGGATTACTGTTACAACATTGCTCAACTAAGCCTGGAAAGCGAAAAAATTAATTGCCGTCCAAAGTCAGTAATTTTGTTTTAAGCAAACTTCGTTTCAAACGCCCTCTCGATATTGGTTAGCTTATCAGCAACGTTTTGTTAGCATTTCTTCTATACTCGTTTGGTTCCTACTCAAATACCTAAATTGTTCAATATTTCTTTACTGAACTTTTGTTCCATTAGGTATACAGTAAAACTGAATCATTTATGTGAAATTGACACAACCTAAACACATATTCAGTACATCACTCTATACATATCGGCCACCCAGATCTAGATGACAAAATTCTTCAAAGTCAAAGGTAGAACTTTTGATCCCTAACATCGAGACGTGACGCATGGTCTTTACTAAACAGCTATGTGTGACAAAGATAACGTTAGCTCGGGCACAATAACGTGTTTTTCTGACTCGGTGTTTATCAACGTCAGCTCCTGTTTGCCGACCGTATGTAATCCAAGCTAATCTCCGTCAATTCTCCGGCCCAATGCGCTGGGGCCCGTACTTCTCAGAAGGACAAGCTCCCGACAAAGGGGCCACCTTCAGAGGGGTTACAAAGGGTGGCCGGGCAGCGTTTGGTGATAGCCTAAGGGTGGGTCGAGCTAGCTCTAAAGAGAGGGAAGTTGACGAAGAAGAGAGGGATAAAATTGTTAAAACTTCACCATGTGTGGAATAAGCCATCGAAGTGCATTGAGTGGCAGCGCTTTGCGTGCTCTGGGATGGTCTACACAGGGTAGAACAATTCATAAATATTGTATATTCTGATAAGGTTATATGGGTCAACGTATTCCCTAGCAACTGTCCATAGCTCAAACAATGACCCTATTTATTCAGCGAGTAACTTCTAACTTACCGTCACAGGTATTAAACGCACATGTACTAACTGATAGTTACAAGTATTAAACGCACATGTACTAACTGATAGTTACAAGTATTGAACGTACATGTCCCAATTTACAGTCAAAAGTGTTAAACGCTCATGTACTAACTGACAGTTACAAGTATTGAACGTACATGTACCAATTTACAGTCACAAGTGTTAAACGCTCGTGTACTAACTTAAAGTCATAAGTATTAAACGCACATGCACTAACTTACAGTCATAAGTATTAAACGCACATGTACTATTAAACGTACATGTACGTACTAATTGACGGAGTTGTCTTGATTAACATTATCTGCAAATAAAATGTAACGTTTTTCTAATTAATTCATACATTTGGCGTGCAAAAGTATTTCAATTTAATTTATGCGTTTATGAAGCAGAGGAAACGGAGTATGGATTGAAGAGAATTTGGTCTGAGGGAGTGAGGGTTAGTGCTCGAGGGAATATCTTTGCTTGCAGAGGAGTAAGCCAGCCAGAGCACTTACAAAAGTCTTTCACAAAGAGTTCCCCCTGTGAAGAGGAAGGTAAAGGGTGCAGAAGGATCGAGTCCGTCTTGTAAAGGTGAGTGAGGCTCTGGGCTTATGACGGTCAAGATTAGGTCAGTCATTGAGAGGTGCCGATGTGATACGGTCACTCCCCACCATTGCCAGACTCATTATGACGGTCAAGATTAGGTCAGTGATTGAGAGGTGCCGATGTGATACGCTCACTCGCAACCATTGCCAGACTCATGCTTCAACAGTCCTCGGCCGGTTAGATATAAAAATAAACTATTGTTCGCGCAGGGTCGAGGTCTTGGTGTTGAGGAGGCCGCGAAAAAAAACACTCAAAGGTCCATGTAGAGAGTCAGAAGAGATCTTCAAAGAACTAATTATATATGTTCATATACACGAGATTCTCCAGTGTGTCGTCTAATCGATTCATGATACATTTATTTTACTTTGGCAGTGATTGTAAGACCCCACTTCCAATCACTGCCAATAACTTCGAATCACTGCCAACGGGTTGCAATCACTGTCAAGGGCTTCTAATCCCTGCCAATGCTTTCCAATCACTGCCAATGGCTTCCGATCACTACCGATGGCTTCCAATCACTCTTAAAGCTTTCCAATCGCTGGCAATGGCTTCCAATCACAGTCAGTGGCTCCCTGTATACATGATGGTCGCGTTTTCTTAGTTCATAGAGATTTATAAACATCCAACAACATTCTTTATGCAATCAGGGACAGTTAACAGGAGCATGTACTTTATTAAGTAGACTCAGGTTTAATATTACCCCTGAACAACATGAGAATGTCTTTCACGGTAATTCAGAATGAAAAATTGTTCAATCTCCATCGATGTAACATATTCATTTGACAATTTTGTATCCACAGAAAATAGTCAGGTTTTATTACATGTCCCAATATGAATCAGGGTTAAACATACATAACACATTTTGTGACCACTAATACTTTCGAAAACTTATGGGCAATCAAATATGTTGGCAATGACCAGGATTATCAAAAATATGATCAAAAACCGTCAACAACAGATTGAACTGGCTGCGCCAGATAATAAAATCTTACCTAAACAAATTTATTGTATTCAAGTTCGATAGCATCTGCAGAACAATGTTGTAATAGGAAATCAAGATGGAAAGAAATTTAACATTGAAATACATTTTAAAACGGTGGAATCCCTCTAATTTGGTAATTTGTCGTAATGTATATGTACTGATAGACTTACCTAAAAAAATGGTGAAAACATCACAACGATCATTCAGGGAGAAATGAAACAACTTGAATAAGAAAAAGTGGTAGACATCATCTTGCATAGAAGAGTTTTCAATCGTGTGTGAAATAAATAATTTTCGCTAAATTCATAAAACTCCAAGAATATCCGATGGATATTAGTGAGGAAAATTCGATCAGGATTAATTTTGCCTGTGGGAGGTCTTTCCGTATAATTATTGTTTGTATTCTATGAGAGTATGGATGGGCATAATCTAACGATAACAAATGGCCGGTGATGAGACAGTCCGTCTTAGAATAAATAATCACCTCACATAACTTCTGACAGCCTTTATCAATGTGAAGTTCAAAGTTCGGCTTATCGTCTAGAATCAAGCCGAGATACTTTAAATGAGACACCTTCTTCATTACATCGCCATTGAACGATGCATTTGGCAGCCGGGATAATGTCAAAGGAGTAACACGCATCAAGTTAGGTTTAGTTGCATGAGCGATGAGTCTGTTACTGGGTTACCCCATTAAAAGGCATGAACAAAGACTTGGTCGCAGTTAGGTTTAGTTGCATGAGCGATGAGTCTGTTACTGGGTTACCACATTGAAAGGCATAAACAAAGACTTGGTTGCAGTTGACAGATTGGGCATGAAATACATCATCAATAGCCAGTAGAACACTTCTCACTCCAATTTGTGACTCATCATTTTATTAACATGAATTAAACGGCGAGGGCCCAATACTGATCCATTGAGGAACACCAACTGTTATTAACAACGTCAGATGTTTTGCCGTTGCAGAGAATATACTGATCTCTAAGGCAAGTCAACTATCAACCAGATACCAATCGTTTCCACGAAATCCATAAATTCGCAATTTTGTCAACAAAAGCCTTCCTCGTCAGAATAGAATTGACAAACGCCAATAGTTTTATCATGAAATGATTGCAGCATGTCAGGTTCTAGATGGACGATTGCCAAGATCGTTTCAAGAACCTTTTACGGAAGCCGAAATTGTACATTAGACTTAACATCATTAGACATATAAAACTCGTTCAATTGAGTGTGGCATATTTTTCCAAATTATTTGTTTCTAACAAACGGAGTGGAATAAAATTTGTACGATGGTCGGACGCACTCACTGAGAGACACCGGACTCGAGAATAGGAACAGCACGAGTGTGTGTGAGAACGTTGGGTTAGAGCACGAATCCATACTCGTGTGAAAGATGTGGCAGAGAGGAGGAGACCTTACAGTACTAACCTTGAGTAATTCTATCACGATAATATCTTATATTCTGAAATTAATTAAGATGTGTATGCACTAAATTGACATCGATTTGCGAGGGAATGCATGCCTTGTCATTTAGTTCTATCTTGCCTTGTAAAGTAATGACCCTTGGGAGCAGATTTCTAACTCGTTGTATCGCTAGCTGAAGTGTTTTTGAGTGTTTTGATTAAAGAGTAGATTACTCTAAACATAAATCGATTTTTTTGCGCGGAAACGCCACTTTTCATTGAGAAAGGACCAGTTTTTTTTCGTGAGTCATTGCGTTCTTTGAGAAATTTTATTTCCGTCATAGAATTGCTCACTTTTTATAAACTATCGTTATTTATTGCAATAAGCGTTAAATAGTCTACTGGTGGTACAACCTAGTCTTCTGGTGGTACAACCTAGTCTACTGGTGGTACAACCTAGTCTACTGGTGTTACAACCTAGTCTACTGGTGGTACAACCTAGTCTACTGGTGGTACAACCTAGTCTACTGGTGGTACAACCTAGTCTACTGGTGGTACAACCTAGTCTACTGGTGGTACAACCTATTCTACTGGTGGTACAACCTATTCTACTGGTGGTACAACCTATTCTACTGGTGGTACAACCTGGATTCATCAGTTTGTGCAGCCTGTATTTCTTTGACACTACATTTTTCAAGTATTTTATGAACAACGAAAAATTATTATTTTGTTTATCGATTTTCAGTTTTCTATGAGGAAAACTATCAAAATATATTTTATAGAGTTTATTCAACAGAAGTGTGAGATTTTTTTGATAAAATGTGGTTTCCCCACCAAACCTATTTCAAAATTTGTTGACTCTGTCATAGTCATAGAGTTTAAACAGAAAATAAGAATCATGTCATGTTTCAGTATCGCGAATAACATCAAACTGAAAAAAGGTCTTACTACTGAAATTCGAATGCGATCTCTATATTCAATCATATTGGTAAGCTCACAGTAGAATTCATGAATATCATAATTGACATCGTTCCGGAATAAAAACGGAGAAAATCCTCGATATTAGGGAAAAAGTGACTAATTATACCTTGGAGCTCATAAACATTGATCTGTTTAGCTCGAACATTGCAGATGATTTCCTGGAGCCTGTTGGTGTCGTAGATATCAGTAATCGAGCTGGGTTTGTCTGAATGGAGATATTTGTAGAAGATGCAACCATTTTTCCTGGAGGCAGATATTAACTACGCGTTCCATTTTGTTGAGAGTACGTAAGAACGTAGATTGAAGAACAAAATTTTCTCCGTAGACTGCGTGGGGCATTCACTAGCAAACAGTTTATCAGGTCTGTTGCGCTTGATGATAGCCAGAGAGGGAATTTTCTTTCCCTTGGACGGACGCTGCAGCTTCAGATGCTTCCTAGAGCGTTCTTGTACTGACAATCCCATTATGCGGTAGATGTGAATAATCGTTGAGGAGTGAGTGTTGATGTTGCTGATATTTGATGCTGGGGCTTATTGGGCTCCTATCCTACAGACCCAGAGGGGGTGTTTGGGCTCCTATCCTACAGACCCAGAGGGCGTGTTTGGGCTCCTATCCTACAGACCCAGAGGAGTGTTAGGGCTCCATCCTGCATACCCAGAGGGGGTGTTTAGGCTCCTATCCTACAGACCCAGATAGGGTGTTAGGGCTCCTATCCTACAGACCCAGAGGGGGTGTTTGGGTTCCTATCCTACAAACCCAGAGGTGGTGTTAGGGCTCCTATCCCACAGACCCAGAGGGGGTGTTAGGGCTCCTATCCTACAGACCCAGAGGGGGTGTTTGGGCTCCTTTTCTACAGACCCAGAGGGTGTGTTTGATAGGCTCCTATCATACAGACCCAGAGGGGTTGTTTAGGCTACTATCCTGCAGACCCAGAGGGGGTGTTTGGGCTCCTATCCTACAAACTCAGAAGGGGTGTTTGGGCTCCTATCCTACAGACCCAGAAGGGGTGTTTGGGCTGCTATTCTACAGACCCAGAGGAGGTGTTTGGGCTCCTATCCTACAGACCCAGAGGGGGTGTTTGGGCTCCTACCGTTTAGACCCAGAGGGGGTGTTTGTTGGGCTCCTTTCTTCTGCTTGTTACTGTTTAAGTTGACGTGGAAGCCGTCTCCTTCGCACGTCGTGCTGCAATTGTTGATGTAAGGTATATACTTGCGGATGCATTGTCTCCTGTTTGATCAAGTGTTAACATCCTTCTCTTGAAACATTTAAAGACGAGACAGTGATTCCTGTTCCAGTTGTTTAACTTAACACTTAATTTTCTTCATGTCCTTGTCTTCTGCGAGTGAACACGTTTGTAGGAGCTGTGCGCTTTTCTATGTCTCGAGAGACACTGATCGTAGTACATATGATGGTCAACTGGAATTGCAGGCGCCAATGCGCTTCTTAATAACACATTGTCTAATGGTAAGAGATCAATTTGTTGGATAATGGGAACATTACGTAAATGACCATTTTAGCATAATTTGTCATTCTATCTCCTTCTCTTTACCAGCACTTGTCTTTCCTGAGAGAAGGTCACATGAAAGTTTGTGTTATACATATTTTACATGAATCAGCGTTCAGAGGATTCCTGATTGGATTCCTCGTCTAGATCAGGAATGGTACTAGTGGGACTCAGCGAGGTATGGTCAACACTTGCAATGGCCATCATGGAACAGATTTAAGTACATTTAACAGATTTCAGCGATAGAACGCTTTCTTGCACCCCTCAACTGTTCTCACGGAACTTTAGATGCCTTTAGACCGTACTCCAAACCGCAATTGCCTGAACAGGGTGGTATGGGAAGCATGAACATGAGAGGCAGATAGCGACTTCACCGTGAGCTTATAGGAAATTTATTATAGTATCTTAAAGGGGTGTCTAAGGGAACTTACCAGACCCGTAGCTTGCGTGTCAGTGACACTAACAATCACAGCGTTCAACTACGCTCCCCAAACATTCATGAGGGGAGCTTGCGTGTCAGTGACACTAACACTCACAGCGTTCAACTACGCTCCCCCAACATTCATGAGGGGAGCTTGCGTGTCAGTGACACTAACAATCACAGCGTTCAACTACGCTCCCCCAACATTCATGAGGGGAGCTTGCGTGTCAGTGACACTAACACTCACAGCGTTCAACTACGCTCCCCCAACATTCATGAGGGGAGCTTGCGTG
>SDVV010024372.1:0-12597 GCA_016164225.1 Gammarus roeselii
TTGACAGTGACGGGAAACAGCTGCTGCAGTTGACACGCTCCTTGACAGTGACGGGAAACAGCTGCTGCAGTTGACACGCTCCTTGACAGCGACGGGAAGCAGCTGCTGCAGTTGACACGCTCCTTGACAGTGACGGGAAACAGCTGCTGCAGTTGACGCGCTCCTTGACAGTGACGGGAAACAGCTGCTGCAGTTGACACGCTCCTTGACAGCGACGGGAAACAGCTGCTGCAGTTGACACGTGAACGGATTTCAAAAATTGCACATTTTCGGCTATTTTAAGAGATATTCCGGCATTGACTTTCGAATGCTTGAAAGCAGGAACATTTGAGGAAGGAATTTTATTTGGTAAGGGAATCCAGTATTTATGAGAAAAAATGAATTGGTTCTCTTACGTTCACCAGCAAAAAAAAAGTTATAAATCCACTACAGATATCAACTCATCTGAGGAGGAGGAGCCAAACATTAATCAGCACCCAACATGCTCTTAACGGGTGGATGACTCAGTGGTCATCATTGATCAGCACCCATCATGCTCTTAAGGGGTGGATGACTCAGTGGTCATCATTGATCAGCACAAAACATGCTCTTAAGGGATGGATGACTCAGCGGTCATCATTGATCAGCACCCAACATGCTCTTAAGGGATGGATGACTCAGTGGTCATCATTAATCCGCACCCAACATGCGCTTAAGGGGTGGATGACTCAGTGATCATCATTGATCAGCACAAAACATGTTTTTAAGGGGTGGATGACTCAGCGGTCATCATTGATCAGCACCCAACATGCTCTTAAGGGATGGATGACTCAGTAGTCATCATTGATCAGCACCCAACATGTTCTTAAGGGGTGGATGACTAAGTGGTCATCATTGATCAGCACCCAACATGCGCTTAAGGGGTGGATGACTCAGTGGTCATCATTGATCAACACCCAACATGCTCTTAACGGGTGGATGACTCAGTGGTCATCATTGATCAGCACCCATCATGCTCTTAAGGGGTGGATGACTCAGTGGTCATCATTGATCAGCACAAAACATACTCTTAAGGGATGGATGACTCAGTGGTCATCATTGATCAGCACCCAACATGCTCGTAAGGGGTGGATGACTCAGTGCTCATCATTGATCAGCACCCTACCAGTGCTTAAGGGTGGATGACTCAGTGGTCATCATTGATCAGCACCCAACATGCGCTTAAGGAGTGGATGACTCAGTGGTCATCATCGATCAGCACCCAACATGCTCTTAAAGGATGGATGACTCAGTGGTCATCTTTGATCAGCACCCTACCAGAGCCCAAGGGGTGGATGACTCAGTGGTCATCATTGATCAGCACCCTATATGCTCTTAAGGGGTGGGAGACCCAGTGTTCATCATTTATCAGCACCCTATATGCTCTTAAGGGGTGGATGAATCAGTGGTCATCATTGATCAGCACCCAACATGCTCTTAACGGGTGGATGACTCAGTGGTCATCATTGGTCAGCACCCAACATGCTCTTAAAGGATGGATGACTCAGTGGTCATCATTGATCAGCACCCTACCAGCGCCCAAGGGGTGGATGACTCAGTGGTCATCATTGATCAGCACCCTATATGCTCTTAACGGGTGGATGACTCAGTGGTCATCATTGATCAGCACCCATCATGCTCTTAAGGTGTGGATGACTCAGTGGTCATCATTGATCAGCACAAAACATGCTCTTAAGGGATGGATGACTCAGTGGTCATCATTGATCAGCACCCAACATGCTCTTAACGGGTGGATGACTCAGTGGTCATCATTGATCAGCACCCAACATGCTCTTAAGGGGTGGATGACTCAGTTGTCATCATTGATCAGCACCCAACCAGCGCTTAAGGGGTGGATGACTCAGTGGTCATCATTGATCAGCACCCTATATGTTCTTAAGAGGGGGATGACTCAGTGGTCATCTATGGTTTCTCCAACAAGACTAAATAGATCGTTGACCGACTCGCAAAATTTGTGAGAGTTCCCGCCACGCCTGTGCCTAAAATTCATTCCCGTTCATATGATATTCAATAATTTTTGCAACATCGCACAGAGTGCAATTGTGACTATTTTTTTCTTGTATGACAGACTTTCCCTGATAATGGGTCTGGCAAAGCCGTAGGAGCTGCATTACGGCAGACTTACCCTGATAATGGGTCTGGCAAAGCCGTAAGAGCTGCATTACGGCAGACTTACCCTGATAATGGATCTGGCAGCGTCGTAAGGGCTGCATTACGGCAGACTTACCCTGCTAATGGGTCTGGCAACGCCGTAAGAGCTGGTTTACGGCAGACTTACCCTGCTAATGGGTCCGGCAAAGCCGTAAGAGCTGCATTACGGCAGACTTACCCTGATAATGGGTCTGGCAACGCCCCAAGAGCTGCATCACGGCAGACTTACCCTGCTAATGGGTCTGACGACTTCTCTATCGTGATCAACACACCTGACTTCTGTTTCTGACGACTTCTCTAATCATGATCAACACACCTAACGTCTGTTTCTGACGACTTCTGTCTCATGATAAACACACCTAACGTCTGTTTCTGACGACTTCTGTATCTTGATAAACACACTTGACGTCTGCCTTTACCAACTTCTCTATATTGATCAATACACCTAACGTCTGTTTCCGACGACTTTTCTATCTTGATCAACACACCTAACGTCTGTCTCTGACAACTTCTCTCTGTTGATCAACACACCTGACTTCTGTTTCTGACGACTTCTCTAATCTTGATCAACACACCTAACGTCTGTTTCTGACGACTTCTCTATCTTGATCAACACACCTAACGTCTGTTTCTGACGACTTCTCTATCTTGATCAGCACACCTAACGTCTGTTTCTGACGACTTCTCAATATTGATCAACACACCTAACGTCTGTGTCTGACAACTTCTCTATATTATCGACACACCTAACGTCTGTATCTGACAACTTCTCTATAATGACCAACTCACCTAACGTCTGTTTCTGACGATTTCTCTATCATGATCAACACACCTAACGTCTGTCTCTGACAACTTCTCTATATTGATCAACACACCTAACGTCTATCTCTGACAACTGCTCTATATTGATCAACACACCTAAAGTCTGTTTCTGACGACTTCTCTATCCTGATCAACACTCCTAACGTCTGTTTCTGACGACTTCTGTATCTTGATCAACGCACCTAACGACTGCCTCTGACCACTTCTCTATCTTGATCAACACACCTAACGTCTGTCTCTGACAACTTCTCTATATTGATCAACACACCTAACGTCTGCCTCTGACAACTACTCTATATTGATCAACACACCTAACGTCTGTTTCCGACGACTCCTCTATCGTGATCAACACACCTAACGTCTGTCTCTGACAACTTCTCTATATTCATCAACACACCTAACGTCTGTCTCTGACAACTTCTCTACATTGATCAACAACCTAACGTCTATTTCTGACGACTTCTCTATCATGATCAACACACCTAACGTCTGTCTCTGACAACTTCTCTCTATTGATCAACACACCTAACGTCTGTTTCTGACGACTTCTCTATCTTGATCAACACACCTAACGTCTGTCTCAGACAACTTCTCCATCTTGATCAACACACCTAACGTCTGTTCCTGACAACTTCTCTATATTGATCAACACACCTAACGTCTGTTTCAGACGACTTCTCAATCGTGATCAACACACCTAACGTCTGTTTCTGACGACTTCTCAATCGTGATCAACACACCTAACGACTGTCTCTGACAACTTCTCTATATTCATCAACACACCTAACGTCTGTCTCTGACAACTTCTCTACATTGATCAACACACCTAACGTCTGTTTCTGACGACTTCTCTATCATGATCAACACACCTAACGTCTGTCTCTGACAACTTCTCCATATTTATCAACACACCTAACGTCTGTCTCTGACAACTTCTCTATATTGATCAACACACTTAACGTCTGTTTCTGACGACTTCACTAACATGATCAACACACCTAACGTTTGTCTCTGACAACGTCTCTATCTTGATCAACACACCAAACGTCTGTTTCTAACTACTTCTCTATCTTGATCAACACACCTAACGTCTGTCTCTGACAATTTCTCTACATTGATCAACATACCTAACGTCCGTCTCTGACATTTTCTCGATATTGATCAACACGGCTAAAGTCTGTTTCTGACAACTTCTCTACATCGATCAACTCACCGAACGCCTGTTTCTGACAACTTCTCTGACATAATCAACACACCTAACATCTGTTTCTGACGACTTCTCTATCATGATCAACACACCTAACGTCTGTTTCTGACGACTTCTCTATCCTAATCAACACATCTAGCGTCTGTCTCTGACAACTTCTCTATATTGATCAACACACCTAACGTCTGTTTCTGACGTCTTCTCTATATTGATCAACACACCTAACGTCTGTTTCTGACGACTTCTCTATCTTGATCAACACACCTAACGTCTGTTTCTGACGACTTCTCTATCGTGATCAACACACCTAACGTCTGTTTCTGACGACTTCTCTATCTTGATCAACACACCTGACGTCTGTTTCTGGCGACTTCTCTGTCTTGATCAACACACCTAACGTCTATCTCTGACAACTTCTCTACATTGATCAACACACCTAACGTCTGTTTCTGACGACTTCTCTATCTTGATCAACACACCTAACGTCTGTCTCTGACAACTTCTCTCTGTTGATCAACTCACCTGACTTCTGTTTCTGACGACTTCTCTAATCTTGATCAACACACCTAACGTCTGTTTCTGACGACTTCTGTATCATGATAAACACACCTAACGTCTGTTTCTGACGACTTCTGTATCTTGATAAACACACCTGACGTCTGCCTTTACCAACTTCTCTATATTGATCAATACACCTAACGTCTGTCTCTGACAGCTTCTCTATATTGATCAACACACCTAACGTCTGTTGCTGATAACTTCTCTACATTGATCAACACTCCTAACGTCTGTCTCTGACAACTTCTCTGTCATGATCAACACACCTAACGTCTGTTTTTGACGACTTCTCTATCGTGGTCAACGCACCTAACGCCTGTCTCTGACAACTTCTCTATCGTGATCAACACACCTAAAGTCTGTATCTGACGACTTCTCTATCTTGATCAACACACCTAACGTCTGTCTCTGACAACTTCTCTATCTTGATCAACACACCTAACGTCTGTTTCTGACGACTTCTCTGTCATGATCAACATACCTAACGTCTGTCTCAGACAACTTCTCCATCTTGATCAACACACCTAACGTCTGTTCTTGACAACTTCTCTATATTGATCAACACACCTAACGTCTGTTTCTGATGACTTCTCTATCGTGATCAACACACCTAACGTCTGTTTCTGACGACTTCTCTACCTTGATCAACACACCTAACGTCATTCTCTGACAACTTCTCTATATTTATCAACACACCTAACGTCTGTCTCTGACAACTTCTCTATATTGATCAACACACTTAACGTCTGTTTCTGACGACTTCTCTAACATGATCAACACACCTAACGTTTGTCTCTGACAACTTCTCTATAATGATCAACATAACTAACGTCTGTTTCTGACGACTTCTCTATCTTGATCAACACACCTAACGTCTGTCTCTGACAACTTTTCGATCTTGATCAACACACCTATCGTCTGCCTCTGACAACTTCTCTATCATTATCATCACAGGGTCACAGTCAGAGTAACTGAAATAAGGTTTAATCTTCACATGAACTTTCGAGAAGATTGTACAGAAAAGTCTAACCTAATATGGCATATCATGAGATAGTCAGTAGGGGGAATTAAATATTGGTGGGATCATCCCTTTCCTAAAGTTCAGCAGAGTTTTCCCTCTGAAAATTGGATGTTACAATATCCAAACCGACCGTTTGCAACTCATTTTAGTGGAAATATTCTCCCATCTACTCCTTCCACTATTTCCTTCCAAATGAAGCAAATGCGTCTTATAAATTGGACTGACTCACTACGAAATGTTTCCTCGGGGCCAAATATTATTTGGGTAGAGAATTGCAGGTAAGGCCTACAGTAGGTCAAAAACATTCCTTTCCCAGGTGCCAGAGTGGTTCTTCTCGGCCAGTAATCCTTCAGCAATCTGACCCAAAAGTGCATCACGAAATAGTAATCCTTCACTCTTCTGCCGCAGCGGTTACTCACGTAGAAACAATCTCTCTCATCAAAATCCAGCGGTCCTCTCGTAATGTTTACGCCTCTCTAATCTTTCCCAGCGTTTTCTTACGACAGAATAACTCCTCCCATCTGCCTCAACGGATTCTCCGGCCGGGATAATTTTTCCCCCATTTGCTCAAGCGGTTCCTCACGTCATGTAATCATACTGCTATCTCACCCAGTTTTTTTTAAGTCAAAGTAAACCGTCTCTCATCTGCCTCAGTAATTCCTCACGCCTCATCAATCCCTGCCCTCCTGCCCCAGCTGTTTCACGTCAAAGTAATCCTTCCATTCTCGGCTGGGCACGACGCTGGTCGCCATTGTTCATTTGATCAAATTGTCTGCCGTGTTTGCAGAGGGAATATCGCTGCTAGGAAATACAAAGGAAAGTAAGGTCGGGAAAATATAAGCCTGGCAAGTCTGGGAAGCAGAATGAACTGGAGGATCTATCTGATGAAAATCAACCCCCGTTATCTAAGTCAACTAGATGGTTTCCATGAGGAGATTAGTTCTTCATTTTTGCATTGGTTCAATAAATGATACGAATACTGAACTATCGGGTTATGTGTTTCCAAAGTCATAGTGATTTAGTCGCCCGTTTCCCAGTAACTTGAAACATCAATTTATTCAGTCCATTACCAAATCCTTCCATTTACATACGAGATCGATCATATGAAACATCAGCTCAGAAGAATAACTGACACCACAGATTTAGCTCGACCGCAAATGAGAGGTGGAAAAAGATTGAACTGCGGTGCAAGGACGCCATAGTTAGAGCCACCGAATTTCTTTTTGCACGTGCATATGCCTGCACACAACCTATGTCGGGTGGAAGATATCCTACACAGAAAACGGTGACTCGTTCTATCTGATATTCATGGAGAACTGAAGTGCAAGCTGAAATTTCCAATACATTCGATGACACACAGCCCCTAAATCGTTGGTGTGGTGGGGCGGGTAATGCCTCAAAACAGTAAATAGGCGCTGAAGCTACCATTTGTGAGTGTGATAAATACGTCAGATACATGGATATTTACATGCATGCTCTTTTGGCTTCGTGGATAAGTGTTGGACTAGGATGAAAGGGCACCAGGCTTCGAGCCCTCGAATACATTTTGCATATTTATATGAATGCACACAACTTGTGTCGGCTGGGAGCCTTCCCAGCCGGTTACAAGTAACGCATTTCTTGTGATGTACTGCACGATGAAGAGAAACACCTCTAAAGATAGCCCTACGTAAATACACCCGGACGCTGTATACGTTAGTGTCACACAACATAGCCAAAAATAATAGCCTCTGAGATGTTCTCAGCTGTGGTCGGGAACATGAAAATACATCACTTGTTCTTTAGAAATAGCAAGTCGTATGTGCAACAAAATCTGTGATAAAATGCGTTGCAAAATGCGTCTTATTTGTAACGAGGCGCTTGATAAAGTTGTACCCAAAAAAGCAGTGTGAATAAAATATATTACTCGGTAAAGTTGCACCCTGAATTTAAGATGTATGGCAGAACTGAGACAGACCCGAACCACTAACAAGTCATCTAGGTAACCAAATACATTATTTAATAGCGTTGGACTCCGATTTGATGTTCATCATAGAACACATTACACGATAAAGCGAGGCATCTCGTGGTGTTCACAGTAATCTAAATAAACGCTTTTTCTTTCATTGTTCCTTTCTTGTAACGGCAGCTCACATTCAACCCAGAGGCACCGGCATTAAGTGTTATATCGTAACGGCAACTGACATTCACCCTAGGGGCAACGGCATCAAGTGTTAGTTCGTGACGGCAACTCACATTCCCCCCAGGGGCATCAGCATCGAGCGTTAGTTCGTAACGGCAACTCACATTCACCCCAGGGGCACCGGCATCAAGTGTTAGTTCGTAACGGCAACTCACATTCACCCCAGGGACACCGGCGTCGAGTGTTAGTTCGTAACGGCAACTAACATTCAACCCAGGGGCACCGGCATCAAGTGTTAGTTCGTAATGGCAACTCACATTCACCCCAGGAGCACCTGCGTCGAGTGTTAGTTCGTAACGGCAACTAACATTCAACCCAGGGGCACCGGCATCAAGTGTTAGTTCGTAATGGCAACTCACATTCACCCCAGGGGCACCGGCGTCGAGTGTCAGTTCGTAACAGTAACTAACATTCAACCCAGGGGCACCGGCATCAAGTGTTAGTTCGTAATGGCAACTCACATTCACCCCAGGGGCACCGGCGTCGAGTGTCAGTTCGTAACAGCAACTAACATTCAACCCAGGGGCACCGGCATCAAGTGTTAGTTCGTAATGACAACTCACATTCACCCCAGGGGCACCCTCGTCGAGTGTCAGTTCGTAACGGCAACTAACATTCACCCCAGGGGCACCGGCATCGAGTGTTAGTTCGTAACGGCAACTCACATTAACCTCGGGGGCAACGGCATCGACTGTTAGTTCGTAACGGCAGCTCACAACAATCCACACTTTATTGTGCGAACCACCTACTCCCAGTAAACCCAAAAGGCCATCTGCTGCCGGCCAACCAAAGACCGTGAAGAAGCGGATACCCGGGATTGTGATATTTTGGAATCGAAACATCACTTGAGGAGAGCAAGCAGCTGGAACTCGCCGTGGTGACGGAGATACGGACGGATAACAGATTTTTTACTCCTAACGGTTTTCCCTCTTCACAGCAGATCCTGTTCCAAAACATGAGCCCTGCATCGGAAAGAATTAACAGCTTTCTTTCATAACGCCACAGTTCCGCCAGATCCGGGCGGGATCGTGTCTGGCGGGGAGCGGAACATACAAATGGTGTTTATTTCCCCTTGTTCGAGTCGCAGTCATGGGGATTACCATCATCGAGGCAATGGACACCACAGCTCTGGGAAGGGCTGAGTCGACATGATGATGCTCCGAGTAATATATTATGTTCGAAATTTATGCATATGTGCCCATCTTTCTATTAAATTGTGTTTTTTATTAACATTTCAAATGCGTCAGTACGTTCTTTTTTCGATTGAAACTCGGGAGCTGCCATGAGCAAATCTTTTATAAGAGGATGTCCTTTTAAAGTCTCACCTTGATGTTAAAGAATGCACTTTGAGGAATCACGAGTGAACGGACGAGTTTTTCTTCTGATGGCTTTGGATGCGACCATCGCCCAGGACACTGCGACCATCGCCCAGGACACTGCGACCATCGCCCAGGACACTGCGGCCATCGCCCAGAACACTGGTCTGGTGCACTGCATGTTGCAACGTTAATCAACTTTCCTAACCATCGCCCCTCCTTCCATTCAAACTCTAGGGCAATCAACGGCTGACCTATTCAAAGGTGAGGTCCCTCCGACGTCACACCTTAAGAGCCGCATGTTCATCAAGGAAACACTAGTGCATAGAAGACTCATTCATCTAAACACGTTGAAAAGAAACTCTGCCTAAAAAACTGGGAGTGGTGCTGATCAAATGTTTTTGTTTTATTCCAAAATCTCATAACTCACATGCTCATCTTAATGTAGACTAAATATACTAGTTGTAGAGCCCTATGACCAGCAACCTCTGGTTGTAGGGCCCATGTTGTAATTGTAGCGCTCTATGTTGTAGTTGTAGCGCCCTTTGTTGAAGTTGTAGCTCCCTATGACCAGCAACCTCTGGTTGTAGGGCCCATGTTGTACTTGTAGCGCTCTATATTGTAGTTGTAGCGCTCTTTGTTGTAGTTGTAGCGCTCTATGTTGTAGTTGTAGCGCCCTTTTGTTGAAGTTGTAGCGCCCTTTGACCAGCAACCTCTGGTTGTAGGGCCCACGTTGTAATTGTAGCGCTCTATGTTGTAGTTGTAGCGCTCTATGTTGTAGTTGTAGCGCCCTTTTTTGAAGTTGTAGCGCCCTATGACCAGCAACCTCTGGTTATAGGGCCAATGTTGTAATTGTAGCGTTCTATGTTGTAGTTGTAGCGCCCTTTGTTGAAGTTGTAGCGCCTTATGACCAGCAACCTCTGGTTGTAGGGCCCATGTTGTAGTTGTAGCGCTTTATGTTGTAGTTGTCACGCCCTGCGTTGTAGTTGTAGCGCCCTATGTTGTAGTTGTAGTGCCCTTTGATGTAGTTGTAGCGCCCTATGTTGTAGTTGTAGCGCCCTATGTTGTAGTTGTAGCGCCCTATGACCAGCAACCTCTGGTTGTAGGGCCCATGTTGTAGTTGTAGCGCTCTTTGTTGTAGTTGTGGCACCCTATGTTGTAGTTGTAGCGCCTTATTTTGTAGTCGTAGCGCCCTATGTTGTAGTTGTAGCGCCCTTTGTTGTAGTTGTAGCGCCCTATGTTGTAGTTGTAGCGCCCTTTGTTGTAGTTGTAGCGCCCTATGTTGTCGTTGTAGCGCCCTATGTTGTAGTAGTAGCGCCCTATGCTGTAGTTGTTGTAGTTGTAGCGCCCTACGTTGTAGTTGTAGCGCCCTATGTTGTAGTTGTAGCGCCCTATGTTGTAGTTGTAGCGCTCTATGTTGTGGTTGTAGCGCCCTATGTTGTAGTAGTAGCACCCTATGTTGTAGTTGTAGCGCCCTATGTGGTAGTTGTAGCACCCTATGTTGTAGTTGTAGCGCCCTATGTGGTAGTTGTAGCGCCCTATGACCAGCAACCTCTGGGACAAATATTATCCGTGCCCTCGAAGAAATGGTCGAGTCCATTGCTCGCAATGGCATGTCCGTCATTGCGCGTGGCCGAAATTCCCTGTGTAGTAGACGGGTGGTAGCCAGTAGATACTGGAGGTGGTAGCTGCGGGAATTCCCCGTGTAGTAGAAGGGTGGTAGCCAGTAGGTAATGGAGGTGGTAGCTGCGGGCCCTTTCTCATTTCTATCTCTGGAATCTTCCTATTCTTGTATGTGTGCCTGAATTTCAAAACCTTCGTTGACTTTCTCTTACTTTCTTTCAAGGAAACAATTGGACATGAACACTTGAGCTCGTTGTGTTTCCTTCCTTTAATCTAATCGAATGTCAGCAAATTGTAACTGTTCTATAACGCAAAAATTCTTTATTTAATAGTAGACAATGGACTAAACTTGGAATGTCTCCTCTTTTGAAGCCGATAAATGACCCAACTCGTGTTGCATTCTTTACAAGATTCGAAACTTTCTCAAAACGTCTGCCTCAAATCTTTTGTACCACAGCCTCAATCATCCCTCCCAGCACGTGCAAAGATGAGCTTCTACCTACGAAATGAATTCGAGTTCAAGTGAAAAGCGTGAAAATTAAAACCCTTATCACAAGTTAGGAGCTGCAACCCCACTTAGCCTCTCTTTTGGCGAACGAGTATCCTGCCACTCCATCATATCTCTAACGTTTCTGCTGCAGTTATTGTTGACAAACTTTAAATAACAACATTTATTTTATTTGAGAATAATCCCATTTACAATTTTGCCAACACGCAACCCATCAACATTGACAAAACAATTCTCCTAAGTCAGAGCCGCTAGAACTTAGAATTTGATTGCTATAGACATGAAACGAATAACAGTCTATATACCTTCAGCGATAACTAAAACAATACATGTTATGAACTTGGACGTGAATAATTTTTTTGACAGAAAACAAATCATTTCATGCAATATATCATATCATTAATTTAATACTCATAAGCGTCATATATTTTCCTATTATTTCTCACTGCTTCATATTTCATCGTCCTGTTACCTCGCACATGTTGGAGCTTGTTCAATTGTCAGTACCATTTCAATGACTCGTTGCTTTGTTTAACCTGCGAACACGCAACATGTCAACTTAACTTTGAAGAGTCTCTCAATTGTGGCATCGTGTGCCTAGCATCAGCTGCTCCATAGAAGGTCACTGTTAACAGTGTTTAACAATGAAAAGAGTCCAGCAATTGTGGCATCGTGTGCCTAGCATCAGCTGCTACAGTGTTTAACTATGAAGAGAGTCCAGCAATTGTGGCATCGTGTGCCTAGCATCAGCTGCTCCATAGAAGGTCACTGTTAACAGTGTTTAACTATGAAAAGAGTCCAGCAATTGTGGCATCGTGTGCCTAGCATCAGCTGCTCCATGGAAGGTCGCTGTTAACAGTGTTTAACTATGAAAAGAGTCCAGCAATTGTGGCATCGTGTGCCTAGCATCAGCTGCTCCATAGAAGGTCACTGTTAACAGTGTTTAACTATGAAGAGTCTCTCAATTTTGGCATCGTGAGCCTAGCATCAGCTGCTCCATAGAAGGTCACTGTTAACAGTGTTTAACTATGAAGAGAGTCCAGCAATTTTGGCATCGTGTGCCTAGCATCAGCTGCTACAGTGTTTAACTATGAAGAGAGTCCAGCAATTGTGGCATCGTGTGCCTAGCATCAGCTGCTCCATAGAAGGTCACTGTTAACAGTGTTTAAC
>SDVV010024373.1:0-12597 GCA_016164225.1 Gammarus roeselii
CTGTGCTTTCACTTTCAAGGCACAATCTGACTCCAAGTTATGCTATCCTTTTTTTACAAATGAGGTTGAGTATTATTTGCAAGCACCAAAAAAACAGACACAAGGACAATAAGGCACGGGGGCGAGTAAGTAAAATCTTTGGTATTGATCCCAACTTAACTGAATGGAGATATCCAAGGTAGTATAGAAGGGGAAAAGAAGGGAGATAGGAGAGCCGGCAAGAAAATCTTGGTGGCGTCGTTATCCTTGGAGGGACCCTCTTTTTTTGGAATTTTTATGACTTGAGGATTCAGTTTTCTTCTCGCCTGTTCACGTGCAGCAGGCTGAAAGGCAGCTGGCTGAAGGGCATCGGGCTGAAAGGCTGTCTTCTGTGGAGCAGTATCCAAGGTAAGCCTAAGTTGCACTGGCCCAGGCTGTCTAGCTTAGATACAGTCTATCTATAGGTTTGGATTATCCAATATAGCTTCGGCTGTGTCTTTCTTTTCCTCTGTGGCCACGGTTTCACTTCCTGTATGTTTATGCCGGAATATAATACTACTGCCACAAGAACTCTGATTATGTCCGACTCGCAGAAGAGTCTAGAAAAACCCCGCTCAGCTTGTTGCCAGAATTTTGTAAAAATATTTCTCTGAATCTTTTATTCCTTCTGATGCATGTTCCATGGCTTTTAGTGCGTGGTATACATATTTATTCGGTCAAAATAAATATTTGTTGCACTGCCATTATGGTTGGAAGCAGTTTGTATTAGCTGAACGGAAATGTTGTAGCTACCTACAGAGAGATGCAACAATGAGATCAAAAGATGGGATTGCTTAATAGTAATGGGTGCTTGTGATACACGAATAATGTGTTTAGTGTTATTTGGATAATGTAGGGTCAATTAAGGACCTCTACATCACTTCCCATTCAGACTGCAGCCAGGGATGTAGTATTGTTTTCTCCCCTGCTTGACTGACGTCCAAATGCGCAGCGTTAGCTACATGTTGAGGCGGTTTGGTGCTCTTAGTGCTCTGCCAGACCTGGTGGTTTGAGTGAAAAACCTGACTTGAGGTTGTGGGTTTATTTGTACTCGCCGTACTGTGAGGGCTTGCGGTGGTAAATTTGCTGGTAGTCTGGGTTCGTGGCTAGTCCCGTTCCTCTGGACGTGCTGCGTCTGGTGTGGGAACTCGGTCTGGGCCTGGTGTGGTTGACGGAACGTTTCCGATTTTTTTCCTGACATGTGAATGTCTTTCAGGGAATACGTCGTCTGTGCCATGGGCCGCTTTCAAACGAGAGACATGGACATTGTCGGTTTTGCCTTTTCGCTTGATAGTGTAGTGTGTCGTGGTTCGTTGAACTACCTCAAACGGTCCTTCGTAGGGTGCTTCGTGTGGGTGCCGTACTCTGTCGGTGCGGACAAAGACGCGCGTCACTGTTTTGTGTTTGGTGTTGAGGTGCCCCTCTGCTGGTTGAATTGGTCGGGACTGTGCTGGACCAACTTCGTTCATGAAGCTTTGGAGTCTCTGGTTGTACTCGGTGATGTCTGTCAGTGCAGGATTGCGGTTTCTGACCAACAGGTCGCATAGAAGTCGCAAGTTTACTCCAAACATGAGTTCTGCTGCTGTGTAGCCGATGTCCTCTTTTACTGCGGTTCGCATGCTTAGGAGGATGAGTGGAAGTTTTTCCACCCAGTGGTGAGGATCTGCCTGTGTTTTTAATGCATCCTTGACTCGGCGGTGGAGTCGTTCGATCAGGCCATTGGCCTGAGGGTGGTAAGCGGTGGTCCTGATTGCGCATTGTCTTTGGAATGTAAGGTCGGCACACATTGTCATGTATGTGCATGTAAATTCCATCAACTTGTTGTAGGCGGAAGGTTGAATCCTCGTCTTTGAGTAGTGCTTTCAACTCTTGGTCTTGAAGTTGTTCCGTGCGAAGTCGTTCTTCATCAATGTCCGTGAATATTGCTGTGAGAAGGTAGGGTCAATTAAGGACCTCTAAACCTTCAGCTCCTCTGAACAGACAATCAGGTGGTAAGCGGGCGATTGTAGCTCCGCTGAACTAACGAGCAAACATTACGCTGTTACCTTCAGACCCTCTGAACAGACAATCAGATGGTAAGCGGACGATTGTAGCTCCGCTGAACTAACGAGCAAATATAACGCTGTTACCTTCAGCTCCTCTGATCAGACAATCAGGTGGTAAGCGGGCCATTGTAGCTCCGCTGAACTAACGAGCAAACATTACGCTGTTACCTTCAGCCCCTCTGAACAGACAATCAGGTGGTGAACGGACGGGGGTAGCTCCGCAGAACTGACGAGCAGGTCTTATGCAGTTAAATTAAGCTTCCCTGTACAGACAATCAGAGGATTTGCTGATTGCCCTTGCGTTCGTTGGCGGGCCCTGCTGGATGGTAAAGCTGTTATTCCGTTTGGTTAACCGTCGTCTGTCTACTATTCAGTGCCTCGGTAACTCTGTGAGAGGTGTCTGGAGGTCGATAGTGCAGCCGAGGCAGGTAATTCAAGCCCTAGGCGCCCTAGCCTAATTTAGACACACCACCTACGTGTTCACTAAAGCGTCGGAGTGCTCTTGAATTTCTCCATATTAAAGTATCCTATTTCGCATTAATTATTTATTCGTTTAATTTTTTTTTAATTGTTTGAATATCGTATTATTAATAGATTGATGGTCATCTAGGTAGGATATATTGTTTGTTGTGAGCGGTACCATTAGCCCTCATCGTCTAAAGGGGAAAGTTGCCACGTGGGGGAAAGCGGGGCGTTGTACACTGCTGCGTTTGTGGGTAATACATAAGTGATAGTCCTGTTGCTAACTGGAATTGGTTATTACCCTTAACTTGACTTACCCGTATAGTTTGATCCAGTGGCTGCTGGAGCTGTTGTAGTTGACTAACCTGGGACCCTAACGAGTATTTCAACATCCGGTGACTAACTCGAAGTTTGGGGTGTGGGTTTCAACCCTGATCTGCATGAGGTAAAATTATTTGAATGGCGGCAAAGCTTTCATGGGGCTAGCGAGATGCAGTTCCTGAGTAGATGAAGACGTCTCTTCTACGAGGGATCGCGTAGGACGACAAACATCTTTAAAACAAACCGATAGCCAGGTAGCAACACTTCCGTTAGTGTAGAGCAGCTACAAAAAATTGATTAAATTTCAATATCGTGAATCAAATTTGATATCAAATATACTTTATCTTTCCGATGGGAAATCAAAAAGGATAATGAAATCGACTCTTATCAAATTATCAATTAGATTGCATCAGTTATCAGTTATGTATGTATTAACTATCAATAAAGTATTCGTTAATTATCAATTAAATATTCGTTAATTATCAATGAAGCATTTATCTTTTTTTATCAATTATACAACATGACGCTACTCTACAGATTTTTCACAGGGACTGGCTGATAATAGATTAGACCCGAGTTGGAACTTCCGGCGCTAGTAACGGCGTAAAGGACTGATACCCCGACTTAAACTCCATATGCTTGGGCATCTTTGTTCTGTGGACCTAGTTGTAGCGGCAATGTCCAGGGCACGGTATCCAGGACGGTTGGCAGTGGTTAAACTACTCCATCCACATGCTCGCACGTAGTTACAGGGTCGCAGCGGCAACGTTCAGGGCATCGTATCCAAGTCGGTTGGCAGTAGTTACACTACTCCAACAGCGTGCACGTACGTAGTTCCTATTGCAAAAAGATGATTTCGTGCTTAGGAGTCAGATAGCTTCGTCGGATCTGATGCGTGTCTATTCCGGAGATCTCCTCTCCGGTGATACTTCCTCCGAGTCTAGGCTCCCAGCTGCTGATCTTCCTCCCGAGTCTAGGCTCTCCACTACTGATCACTTCTTCTGCCGCTGATGACTGGACTACCGCCGCCGTTGACTGCTCCGACCAACGTCTGCAGCGCCGAAGTGTTTTCCGCAACTGCTCTCTCCTTCTGCAAGATAATTTCAGGCGAGCAGTAATCCGGTCATACAAAATTGCGGAGACAACAATACTCCCACCGACGGCTCTGAAGTGGCTGGGCCCAATACTATTATCAAAACTGTGTATATTCACGGTTTCCAACAAATGTAGCATATGTTGACTATGAAGCTAGTTTCAAAATGTGTGTTTTTGTATGCCAATCATTTTGTAAGTAAATGTATTTTACAACCTCATGTTGGACATTTTCCATTTCACTTTATTTTTTTCACGTTTCATATGCTCAAATGCCCAATTATTTTGTTTATGTAGGAATCCATTCATTTATTAGACTCATCGATTATTACTGACGATTATGCTGCTGAAGACACAGGTTGTTCAGGGTCAAAGTCTTCGCATCGGGGATTGTTTATCTTGGTAAGACGTCACAAATCCGCCTCGTGTATTTATGACAATCAGGTTGAGAAAATCGATATCTTTGACCAGCTCCAGTTTTATCTTGCCTTCGTTGAGAGCAGCTTGTATTGCAAAGCCATGGGCGTTCACGAAACGGACGAGGTCCAGGGTGTAGTCGCGTGTCATTGTCTCCCTAATCTTTTGGAACACTTCAATCAATAGCAATGTGTCGCTGAGGAGGTAGATGTTCATGTAGTCACGCAGAGTCTTGAAGCTGGCTGCCTGCCATATTTCAATAACTTCAGCATACTCAGAGTCCGATATTCCTTTGCCTCGAAGTTGACTGTAAAAGTCTTGTTGCGATGGGATGCCTGTTTGGTCCAGCACAGAATCCAATATGATGGCTTCGTAGCAGAAATTACCTTTTCGATTAGAGAGTTCTAATACACGGTTACTGTATCCGAGCCTTGCGAGATGGGATTTGAGAAGCGGCATGTCATGACCACTGTCTTGAAGATTTTTGGCAAGACTGTCTAAAATTAAGTTGAGGAACGAGTAGGAGCCGATAAACTTTACTCCATACTTGCTCGTGGCATCATTCAAGGAGACAGAAATGCTGAACATTTTATCTCACTGTTTTGGCAAAACACGGATGTTAGAGAAATTTTTGCCGTCCAATCCTCTTGATATAAATTTCATATCATAGGCCAAGGCTTTGTATGCTGTACAAGGCATGTAGCGCAATTTCTTCGTGATTCGTAAGTTGCAATTAATGCACAGAGTGGCCAAGTACTTGCCAGATATCACTTCTTTATTAGGCCCAGAGTCACCCTCGCTATAATGATTATGGTGGCGATCTATTTTTTACCTTTTTCTCCAAAAGTGTCCTCGCAGCACTCACACGTTTTGCTTTCGCAATATTTAAAAAAGAATGTGATGGCGGGTTTGGAGTACAAGGTGAAGGCATTCATGTTCTCATTGTAATCCATCAATAAATTCTTGACGAGATCTGTCTCTAGTTCCTCAAGCGGAACTGAAGTCGAATCGACTACTTTTGCCCTACAATTTTTCCGTCTTCATCCACTAGAAACTAACTGTACAATGTACATGCACAACTGGTGGTTATTCACCACATTTTTCCCCTCTTGGTATGGAACAAGTACGCTTTCACAGTCATAATAGGCAACTACGGGTGGTTTCATTGTTGCATACATTGCTGAGAATTGGTACATCTCGCTTTCTTCAGTCGTACTGATATTTTGCGAGCCAGTACTCGACAAACACAACTTCACATGCGCAGCTTTTTTGCTTTCATTCATCCCTTACATACAATATATGGGCGGGATGGCTTGCAACATGAACATACATTAGCCGTCGTGATTTAGATCTATACCTTGGTGTGCCTTTAGGGCCACAAAACCCTCTTCTTCAAACTACTGTATGATTCTTTGTTTTGGTTCTTCCATATCAAATGAGAGTGTGTGTGCAGATATGTAACACCAAGTAAATGTTTGATATTGACAGGTATAAGTATATTAGTTTACATCAGGTAACTAGTTATTAGCAATTACCAACTGTAAATAGCATTTTGAATCAAAGTCAACTGATAGTAAATATTCACAGTAAATTATAACTATTTTTATTTTTGACCTGAATCAAATCCCAAATAGGTTCATCACTATGAAAGGTATGGCCCCACAGATATCCCCTTAAATTCATCCCTTTGAAGGGAGTCAATAGAAATAATGTATTTAGATATTATTAATAGAATAAATACCAAGCTAATAATCCCATAGGATGAAAATAGATTGTTTACTCGACATTCAGCAACAATTATCCCTCCAAGATATCCTTCCACATCACAACTTTAAATTACCCAATAGTTCACCCAAATGTCTTTGGGCAGAGCCCCTTTCAATTTAGTGGACTTTACTTCTCTTAGGAAGTCTCACAAGGTTTATCTATTTTATTTGTCAGTAATCTACTAGTGTTTATTGTGGGCTCATTTCAATCCCTTAGGAAGTGCCACCTTACATCTAATTTCAATACCAATTTATTTGTATTTATTGTGGGCTTATTTATATCCCTTAGGAAGTGCCACCTCTAACTATTATAACTAACTACTCTAATCAAATTAGAAGTGGACTTATTTTCAACCCATTAGGGAAGGGCCACAAGATATCTAATTGATCTAATTATAAATAACAATTTTGGTGGACTTATTTACAACCCATTAGGGAAGGGCCACATGATATTTAATTAATCTAATTGTAAATAATAATTTTGGGTGGACTTATTTACAACCCATTAGGGAAGTGCCACACTTACCAGACATTAAATTGCCTGCTGACCACATATGATAGTTTACAGTGAGGTTCAATCTGCTATGGTGAAGTCAACTTGTCCAAGATTTAGATTGGATTAGAGGGCTCCCTTTTACCACTATAAGTAAGTCTCAGTAGTTGAATTCTCCAAATTCCCACTGAAGTCCAATAGCATTTAGAAAAGGCAAAGTCAAAATTTGATTCAAAATTTTGTGATCTTGATTCTCCAATTAGATTTAGGAGTTATAAAGTAAGACTCAATTGTATGATCTCAAACTGCTGAAATAAGCTGAATTGAGTGGACCAGTCTACGTTAGGTTGGCAATGTAATACAACTTTCACCTCAGCCTGATGTTTCTCAATTATCTGTTGAATAAAAAGGCAGCTACCATCCAAACCACAGTTATGGGCAAGTGGAACAGTATTCTAGTAATAGTGATAGGAAGATGTAATAATTCAGGTGGTCAAAATACTTCCCTTTGCTGAGCTTGGTAGCCCAAATAATGACATCAATGTATAGCTAGTTAAATATGAGGGAAACTACCACTCTAGATTGACTGGGCTAACTGATTGATTTAGGTCAACCAACCAAATTGGAACTCTCTATCAGTGTTCTGTCAAACACTCGTTTGCTATCCCTAATATCAGGGTATCACATTAGCAGTAAGCAAAATCACTGGTTCAATGAGGCAAGATGAAGGTTATTCTTCCTTTCATATTACATTTACTTACATCGTCCCCCATTAACATAAACTACTTGAACAAGTAATTACCCAAGTAATCACACCATCACCTTAACATGGAAAATAATAGGATTAAACTCTTCGTGGGCAGCTCCGGGGTAATCTTGGAAAGTTGAATTTGAAAGGCTTCAGAGGAAAATTTATCTCACACTTATTGACCAATGTGTAAATCTTGGCTTGGCTCTGGAGCAATAAGGCAGTCAGTGACAGACTGGAATCTACCTAATAATGCCACTCTTCACGAAGAAGACCGTCGGCATGCAAGACCAACCAAACTCCTACAATCAATCTGACTTCCTCCAGACAAAATCCAAAACTCCAAACTACAATCCTCTAGGTTGGATATCCCATATCTACTGGATAGCCATAACTTCAACTCTTTTTTTTCACCTCATTGGAAATCTGTTCTTGTTTTAGGACACAAAGAGTCGAATGGGTTCCAGACTCAACGACAATAGGTGAATAGCCATTGGCTTATTTAGCAAATCCTCTTGATCTGAAAAATGCACGTTGTTGAACAAAGAGTAGGGTGGATCAAATTGGAGGCCAGACTGAGGGAAAAAGATCACACCTTCATAAGCTCCCAACATACCACTCAATGCTTCAGCCTAACATGAACAATAATTCTCAACACTTCATTTATTATGCATATAGGTTCAAAAGCTCTTTTTCATGATATATTCAGATTATTCAAAAACATAAATTTGAATACAGTAGTTTATAGCTACTACAATAGAAAAGCAGAGGGATTGAACAAATCCAAAGCTACTTGACTGCATCACCATTTACAGACTTCTCCATAATTATTCAGTACTCTCTTTAGGCAACCAGTTGCAAGTTGCATCATACCACGTGTTGGTAATGCAGGCCAAATCCCTTGAAACAAAGTTCAGCTAGGTCCGAACGTGCGGATCCAGTCCTGGGGTGTCAGGCTAGCACGTTGACCATAGTCAGGTCCTCAATCTTCTCATATGAAAATTCAATGAATCAATATATCATTTACCACTGCATAACATTACCTTATCCGAAAAATATAAACAGAATTAAGAGAACAATGTTGAGCGGGATTCCTTTGAATCCCCATCTCAATATGGACAAAAAAATATGTCTTCACATCTCGAATTTCTAAAGGTTTTCATAAACGAATTGAAGCAGGGTATGAGCGCGACATGGTTTGCTTCTAGGATTTGAACTAGGTGGACTATGCGCTCCTCACTGGCGTCTAAACTGCCCCTATATATACTGACTAGACCAAACTTTTTCTTCTCTTTCGTGATTTGATACAGTCTGATGTTCAGGATACATCCCTGTTCTATAAGAGGAAAGTCCTCTAGGGCAACAGGTTTGTTCAATGCAAGTTTTGGGAAATTAAAGTATGTATCTTTGTACGGGAGACGTATCACACGACTCCCATTTTTTTAAAGGTGTGTATTTTCTGGCAAGGGGAAGTGGGCGATCAGGCTTGTGAGCGCACAATTATTATTTTTTGTCTTGATTTTGACAATGTGGTGTTGGCCTGGACTGTTTTTGGGGCAAGGAACATAATCCCCCATACGTTTTGTGCCATTAACCCCAGTTTTGTAGAATTTGAGCTCAACACTGGTTACAGTTTTATTGGACCACCCACCACCTTCTAGCTCCTGTTTTTCTAATTGATTCTGCAAATGAACCCCGAGATCCTCAATCAACTCACCTTAATACGTGTTTTTTGTTAGCTGGATAGCTCTTGTGTGAAGCACCCAGTCCTTGTCATCTACAGCTTCATCCTCAATTAATTTATCCATTTTAACATTTACAGTGCATTAGAGTCTTTGGAGATTGCATAATTTCAATGTAGCATGTTCCTCAAGCTCATCACGTCCTAATGTAAGCAGTGTGGATATATTGACATGTTCAGTGTATGGTATAAATTTGAAAATGACAAAATTGTTTTCCAAAATATCCTGAGGGATAGGCGGATAAAAAGATAGTAGCTTGATCCTGAACCGAACCGACAGTACGCTGAGTGACGAATGGGTCCAAAGACGGAGCACCAGACATAGCAGTAGGCTGAACACCGGCTTGTTCCGGAGCCGTAGGCTGAACACCGGATTGTTCCAAACCAGCAGTAGGCTAGACTCCGGGTAGTTCCAAATGCGGATTAGCAGCAGCAGAACGGGGTTGCAGGCATGCCCTAGGGCTTGCGGACATTGCGATGTTTCCGTTGGGTTGCTGACAGGCCTCACTTCGGTATGGGCCACGAACACTCCCTGCATCCTCCAACAATGGTGTCACGTTTTGATTCATCCTACAAGAATTTATAGATAATAAAATTATTGAAAAAATTATTCAGAATATAACTAAAAATAGACTAACAAAGTTACAGGAAGATATCTTTAAATCTAAAAATATACATGTTAAAAGTACATACATTTCGATAGAGGTGTGTCGTCGACGATATCATGAGCACAAATCATGTCAGATGATGATGATGAGTCGTGATAAGGTTGGAATAGTAGAGAACACAGGGAAGAAATAAGGAGTGAAAGGAAATCAGTAGGAGGAGTAAAAGAATCGCTCGGAGCGACATCTGTAGGATGATACTTTCTAGGTATATATTTTATTGCGATGCTATGCCAAAAATAAAAAATTGATCATCAGATCACTACATGTGAAAAGTACTGTTATACCCGTAGTCTATTTGCGGCCTACTTTATTTATTCTCTGGCTTGTCGGGCGCACATTGTCGGTCAGATGAAATACAGACTACTCACATACGCCAGTGGATTTGTCGGTTCCAGACGACGTACATTCTCTCATCATACTGTTGTGCATATATCCGTAGGTCCGATTTATTTTGTTTATTTACAGGGTTTGTTGGTTTCAGACTGACGAGCAGACATGAAAGAAGGATAAATAAGCTGTTTGACGGACAGATGCACCACGATCTATTGTAATTTTATAGTTTAATAAATTGGGTTTGGTTCAGGTAAGTTTGCCAATCTTTGACAGGAAAGAAACAGTATCTGTTCCTTTCGGTTCCGGAGAACCATGAGTCTGAGACTCATACGAGGAGAAATGTCTTTCAATGTTGAGTTCCAAATTTTGGAAGCTTGGCTGTGTTGAGAGACGTTAAATGGAGGTAATCCAGCTAAATTGTTAACATTTACGTTAGAGACGTGGTCTCTATAGGTGGTGTTGGTTATCAATCTGGCTACCTTGTTCTGAATTACTTGCATGCGTTTCATTTGCGATTCGCTAGCTGTGTGCAGAGGAACCGGTGGATATTCAAGTGTCGATTTAACAAGTGAATGATATAGTCTTTTTTTATTGTGCCAGGATAGTTTTCTAAAGCGGTAGAGAGTCTTTAGTTGAATTTTCGCTAAGTTTATTCTAGTTGTGATGTGATGAGTGAATCCAATTTTAGTGACAGTAATTCCGAGAACCGTCCCTTCAGTTGTGAACTCATACGTGTTAAGGCCTACTTTGATTTTCTCTGGCTTCTTTCTGCCGAATGAGATAATCTGAAATTTAGTTGAGTTTGTCTATATTTTCCATTGGTTTTCGAATTGGTTTACTTTTTTAGTTTCTCTTGCGGTTGTCCTTGCTAACATTTTTTCCGAGCCTGGTTAGGCCACGATCTGTGTGATGTCATCTGCATATGTTAGATTGAGGCTTTGATCATCTGCGGATGGTGTATCGTGCGCATAAAAGTTGAACAGTGTAGGGGACAGGCCGCCCCCTTGGGGAACACCGCTCTCCGTATCAAACTCGGTTCCTACGTAGTCTCCGATCTTTATCTTTGCCTTCCTACAGCTCAAGTAGTCACTGACAAAACGAATTAGAAAATCCGGTAAATTGTTATTCATCATTTTGTAGAGCAGGCCGCGGTGCCATACTTTGTCAAAAGCTCTGCTGATATCTCGGAGGACTACGTTCATTTTCAATCCGTTTGCTTTTCCCACTGCTAGGTGTCCGTATAGTAATGCGGTTGCGGTTCCTGTACCTCGATGTGGTCGTAAGTTGTGTTGATTTTCGTTACGTAATTGTAGTTGAGTCAAGGTGTTCATGAGTCTGTTGTTGACGATTTGTTCCACAATTTTTCCTGGGACGCTTAGAAGTGAAATTGGTCTATAGTTGATGTGTTGTAGTGGGGACTTATTTGCTTTCGGAATGAATATCATGATTGATGTCTTCCAGACAGAGGGGAAGTGACCGGTTGAAAGCACGGCGTTTACAATTTTCATGAAGTTAACAAGCATTTTGTTAGGTTGTTTGTCTCGACGGTATTTGTGATTTCGTCTTCACCGGGGGCCTTTTGTTTTAGTGATTTAAGAATTTTCTTGAGTTCCGGCACTGTTACTAAATTTGTCTGTGCTTGTAGTCTTGTAAGATTTACTGTGGGATATGGCATTAGCTTGTTTTTTTTCTATTTCTCTATTAACTCTTTCATCTGTTACCTGATCAAATTCAGCATTCTCCTCGGGTGATATCTGGAAAACTTTTGTCCAATATTCTCGAAAAAGTTTTTCTTTACCATCGTTTTCGTAAATGTTTTGATTATTGTGGTCCTTGATATATTTTGTTGGGTTGCGGTGTTGTTACCGATCATCCTTTTAATGGATTTTCCAGAAGTTTTTTGAGTTGCGTTCTAGGTCGGTGTTGGTTATCAATTCATCCCACAATTGGTTCTTAAGTTTGCAATTTTCTACTTGGAGTTTATTCCTCAAATTTAGTACCCTCTGAAATTTTGTTGGGGTGGGTCCGTTCAAATTAATTTCAGAAATTATCGCATCGTGAAGAATTTTTAGTTGTCTTAAGGTGTGGATGGTCTTTATATGCGGGATCGTTTCTATAGACTGTCATGGGGACGGCTTGATTTGCGGCTTCTTGCACAGCTTTCGTTCAACTAGTGGCAAGTTCGCTTACTTCTTCGGTAGTGACATTATTTGTATTTATTACATCCGTTCTGTTGAGAACTCCCTGGTACTTGTCCCAGTCCGCTTTTTCGAAATTAGGTCGTGGCTTTATCATGACCTGTATGGGGTTTGTACTGATAGTGAAAATTACTGCTAAGTGATCGCTAGATGTAGGTGGTCCTAACTGGGAGAAAAAGTTGTGATACGAATGGCGGTTGCTAAGGATGATATCTGGCGTTGTTTTTGATCTGTGGGTAATGAATGTAGGGAAGTAAGGTCCGATGTGTATTGCATGCCCTCTGTCTAATAGCGT
>SDVV010024374.1:0-12597 GCA_016164225.1 Gammarus roeselii
TATATATATAAAGGTACATAAACTGGTAAAGATTGGTAAAAACTACAGAGTCAAGTGGATAGATTTGATATGAATAAAGCTTAAATCAATGAAGAAATACATAACATAAGTATGAAATGGGGAGAAGAAAATATAATCCTTAGTTAGATTAGTTCAGGATGGGTTATGTTTCCAGCCATCATCACAAACCTTTAGTGATAAATGCTACAGTGGATATACAGTGGATATAACCTCTACCACTCTTGATGCCACGCGGTTCCCCTCCGATTGCTCGGTCCATACTCTATCTAATCCTTTAGATCAGCACTCACCCGCACAACTTACCAATCTCACATAACAGACTGATACATCTCCAGTTGCAGCATTCATTTTTATCTCTTTTGCCCTTATATAGCGGAGCAATGCAGGCACTACGCCACTCACTCGGTACCACGCCTGCTACAAAACACAAGTTCAGTAACCTCACCAATCATTCGACGATAATCGTTACTTCTCCCTTCTTCAGGCACTCGGTCGCAATGCCATCCAAACCAGGGGCTTTCCCTGCTTTCATCACCTCCACCGCCTCCTGCACCTCTTCCCTGGTAATGTCCTCCACATATTTTTCTCCCAAAACTGGCATCCAAGCACTACCACCCACAGCAACAATGTCAGCCTCTCTGTCATCCTCGACATTCAACTACTCATCAAAATACTCGGCCCACCTCTTCCGTACATCACCACTTCCCATCAACAACTGGCCGCTTTCATCTTTCACCACTTCCTCCTTCCCGGTCTCTCCCTTTCTCACCCTCTTTACCTCTTTCCAGAACATCTTTTTGTTCTCCTCAAAATTCTGGCACAACAGTCTGCTCGACCTTGCATCAACGTCCCTTTTGGCTCTCCTCACAACCCGCTTCACCTCGTTGCTCCTCTCGTTGTAGCGTTCATGAGCCACCACCGACTTCACCTGCAACTACTCCTCAAACGCAACTCTTTTCCATGCCACCGCCAGTTTGACCTCGTTCCACCACTCGCAACCTTTCCTTCTGCACCCGCCCACACGGCGCGCACCACACACCTTCGCACATCTCAACAACGCACCCCTTAACGTCTCCCATTCTTCCTCCACATCTCTTAGGTCCTGTCCTCTCACATTGTTATATTCTCCCCTCAACGCCTGCTGGAACTCCTCGGCTCTACTTCTCACATTCAGTCCACTCACTTTCACTACCTCTCTTCCTCCTCCCACTCTTGTGAACATGTAGTTTCCATATTTTTCGACGTTGAAGAAGCATAAGACACTACGTGGAAATACGGTATCATGAAGGATCTCCACTGTGAAGGTATGAGAGGGCGCCTACCACATTTCATCCACCATTTTTCACAAAACCACACCTTTAGGGTCAAGGTTGGCGACACTCAGTCTCCGTCATACCCGCAAGAAATGGGCGTCCCCCAAAGAAGCGTCCTCAGCGTCACTCTTTTCATCCTCAAACTCGATCAGTTGCCAACATTCTTTCGCGAGACAGAAGACTGCTCTCATCACCATACGTGGACGACCTACAAATAAGCTACAGACACCCCAGCCTTATAACAATCCAATATGAACTCTAGTCGGGAACTGAGCTTCCCTAAACGGATTCCGATTCTTGTCATCTAAAACTAAAAGCATGCACTTTACCCTTGTGCCCGGTTTACACCTGGAACCAGCCCTAACGCTGCACAACACCGTTCTAGAATACGGAGAAACTATACAATTCCTGGGTCTTATGTGGGACCCTAAACTCACGTGGCGACCTCACATTGCAGCCCTGGCAACTCGCTGCAAAAGGTCGACGGGACTTATCCAATCGGTAACATCCCTTATGCTCGGTGCCGACATGGACACCGGAATGACGTTGTTCAGAGCAATAATACAATCGCGCATAGACTACGAAGCCGTTGTCTACGATTCAGCTGACAAAACTACTCTCGACACTCTCTCTACCATCGTAAACAATGCTAAGCGTATCACAACCGGCGTGTTCCGTCATTACCCAATCGAATCCCTAAACGTGCTCGCTAACGAACTTCCACTTCCGCTCCGGCGAGACAAACTTTCTCTACAATACTATTTTAAGACTAGAAGTCTAATCAAAAACCCGGCAATCAGCAACATCACCAACATATCCGATAAGCGCCTTTTCGTGGCTAAAAGGCGCTTATCGGATATGTTGGTTTTCCCTACGTGTGCACAACCTGCTGACCTCGCTGAACATGAATCGTAAAGCTATTAAGCCTTCATTCTCCTGCCAATTTTTTCAAATCAACACACCAACATGGATGATCAACCCACCACCGGTCAACCAACGCGTACCGGCAGGAATTCCTAAGACTTCTTGAGGAAGAATATTTATAGCACCGCAATATATACACTGACGGCTCCAAAACCGCGGACGGAGTGGGATCCGCCGCTGTGTGCGGGAACATCCCACTCTCAGCAACCCTCCCACAAGAGCTATCCGTGTTCTCTGCGGAGCTCCACGCACTCGAACTAGCTATTTCTATTGCCAAAACAGATCACTTCCCCAAATACGTCGTAATCTCAGACAGTCTGAGTGTCCTTACCCCGCTTGAAACACTGCACTACGAACATCCCGTTTCACGCAAAATGCAGCACGATCTCTTTGTGATGTCCGAGATGGATCAGGCAGTTGAATTCTGCTGGATCCCCGGACACGCGGGAATAAGAGGAAACGAACTTGCGGACTCTCTAAACTGGCACCTACTCACCAATAACAATTTTCCGCAATACATTACCGGGACTGGTTCCCTGTCATCAACTCCCATATAACATCACGATGGCATGAAATGTGGCGACAGAGTGGACAAAAAATGATTTCAGTCAAACCCACAGTCTGAGATTGGGAAACAAAATTCTCCAACAGAAAAGACCAAGTGTTCATCAACCGCTTGTGCACGGGACACACGTGGATAACTCACAACCACCTGATGAATGTCGACACAGGACCAAACGTGCCACCTTGCCCTGTTGCCACCAAGTGTCTATCAGCGTGAAACACTTACTGACCGATTGCAACGCACTCGCGGCAGCCCGACGAGCGTTCACAAATCACCGTGCAACCTACAAAGCCTACTCACTGACCCAACCTACCGTAAAAAGCTTATCGCTTTCGGAAAGTAACCCGGACTGTACGAATCTGTCTAAACCCCAAACGCCTCTGCAAGTGAGGCGGTCTCTCCACCCCATTACGCACAGAAATAACAATACATTTACGAAGATACGCGTTAATTCTTTACTCTCTTGTACGCACTGGTATGTGTATGTGTCACAATTGAAATGTGTACTTGGTTTCATCTTGATGAGACTAATATTTTCACGCGCGAGGCCGTGCGAACTTTTAGCCTTGTGTTGAGTCTATTCTCTAGGAAAACCGTTGTTTTTCACGGCGCACAACTGCGAACAACCTGAATCAATGACGGTCGCGCCCTTAGGGGGAGCCTATTTTGACTTACGATGAGGCTCCGATGGAAATGAGGCTTAAAATAAAATCACCGAGTGGAAGGAGGTTTCCTCAAGATTGATGTGGGTGAAAGTCAAGTTGGGTGTAGAAAGATGGGCATTTGTGAGCGCGTACGGACCTGCTGGTGAGAGAAGTGAGGAGGATAAGAAGCAATTTTTGACTGACCTGAGTAAGTGTATTGAGTGTTTTACAGGTCAATTCAATGTGGTTGTACTAAGCGACCTTTATGCGAGAGTTTAGATATAATGGTAGCAAATGTTGTAGGTAGGTATGGCGTTCCTGGTAGAAATGACAGCGGAGAAAATCTGATAGGTCGTGCTGGAGCTGGTGGTCGGTTATCATCTTGTCCAAGGAGCGAGATATCCGCAAGTACACATGGGTAAGGATGGCCCATGGTGCAGTGGTGGAGAGAACGCTGATGGATTATGTGCTGTTCTCAAGGAGAGTGGTGGGAAGGCTGTTGTTTGTGCAGGTGTTGAAAGAGGAGGGTGGTGGAGTTTCTGACCATTTGCTGGTGGAAGGAAAATTAAGAGTGGAGCAGAGGTGGAAGGGGAACAAATGAGTGGGGGGGAAGAGGTAGTGAAGGTGAGTGAACTGAAAGCGGAAAACAGAGCTCAGGAATTCCAGCAGGAGTTGGGGGAGGAATATAACTACGTGAGAGGGCAGGACCTGCGAATTGTGGAGGAAGAATGAAATACATTCAGAGATGCGGTGTTCAGGTGTGCAAAAATTCTGTGTGGTGTGCGCCGTGTGAGCGGTTGCGGAAGGAAGGGCTGCGAGTGGTGGAACGATGAGGTTAAACTGGCGGAGGTGCAGAAAATGAGAGCTTTTTAGGAGTGGTTGCAAGCGAGGTCGGTGGTGGCAGATGACCACTATAAAGAGAAGATGAAGAGGTAAAGCGGGTGTTGAGGAGAGCTAAAAGGGACGCTGATGCCAGGTGGGGCAGACGGTTGTGCCAGAATTTTGAGAACACAAAGATGTTATAGAAAGAGGTGAAAATGGTTAAGAAGGGGGACACCGGAAAAGAGAAGGCGGTGATAGATGAAAACGACCAGCTGTTGATCGAAACACCACTTTCCGAAAGTGGTGTTGTACGGAAGAGGTGGGTCGAGTATTTTGATGAGTTGTTGAATGTCGAGGATGACAGAGAGGCTGACATTGTTGCTGTGGGTGGCTCCTTGGATGCCGGTTTTTGGGGAAAGACATATAGCGAACATTACTAGGAAAGAGGTGCAGGAGGCGGTAGAGGTGATGAAAGCAGGGAAAGCCCTCGGTTCTGATGGCGTTGCGACCGAGTGCCTGAAAAGGGGTGGAGTGAAGATTGTCGAATGGCTGGTGAGGATACTGAATCTCTGTTTTTTTAGCGGTCGTGGTACCGATTGCGTGGCGCAGTGCTTGCATTGTTCCACTGTACAAGGGCCAAGGAGATAAACATGAGTACTGCAACTCAAGAGCTATCGGTTTATTATGTGCGGTCGGTAAGTGGTACGGACGAGTGCTGATCAAAAAGATTACATGCTGTACGCATGGCGCAAATAGAGAATAACATTGCCCTACGGGGGAGCACTCAGTGACGACACGTTGGAGTTCTTGTGGTAAACAGAAAAAACTACTGCTACTACTGGTGAGGAACAGTGTGGCTTAAGGAGTGGCAGAGAGTGTGCCGATCAGATTTTTGACGTAAGACAAGACTGAGAGAAGTACCTTGCGAGGGTAAAGGATGTGTATTGGGTTTTCATGGATTTGGAAAAGGCTCACGGAGGGGTTGACAGGGAAGCTCTGTGGAGGGTGTTGCGTTTTATGGAGTTGACGTTCGGTGCCAGAAAGACATTGACTCCAGTGCACTAGAAAGCCTCGACACTACTCTTGTATGGAGTCGGTGGAAATCTGTTGGAAGCAGTTCAGAGTTTCTATGTTGACAGCAGAGCATGTATCAGGGTGGGGAGCGGAGTGAGTGATTGGTTTACAGTGAAAGTGGCTCTGAGACAAGGTTGCGTGATTTCTCTCTGCTGTTCAATATCTTTATGGATGCAGTGGTCAGGGATGTGCACGCTAGTGTATTAGGGGATGGCTTGTAGCTGTTGGAAACGAATGGACGGAGTTGGAAGTTGAACCAGTTGCTGTTTGCGGATGATACGGCACTGATTGCGTATTGAGAGGATAAGCTGTGTAGGCTAGTGTCTGAGTTTGGTGGAGTGTGTGAGAGGAGAAGCTTCGAGTGAACGTGGGTAAACGTAAGTTATTGAGATGCTTGACGAACGTCGATGCTAACAGAATTGGTGTCCTCCTAAATGGAGAGTTATTAGAGGAAGTTCAGTGTTGTAAGCATCTAGGCTCCCATGTTGAGAAGACTGAACTAGTGGAAATTGGAGTGAAGGAAGGATGTAGAGTGTTGTGTGCACTGAAGAGTGTAATGAGCTGTAGAACGTTGGGGATGGAAGCAATGAAAGGGCTGTAAGAGGGTGTAGTTATCCCAACTGTGCTCCACGGGGCTGAGACTTGGGGATGAGAGCAGAAGAGAGAAAAAGGTTGAATGTCTCCGAAATGAAATGTTTGAGGAGCATGGCTGGTGTGATGCTTAGGGACAGGATCAGTAACGACGTGGTGCTAGTAAATGAAATGTTTGACTAGCATGGCTGGTGTGACGCTGAGAGACAAGATCAGCAACGACGTGGTGCGAGTTAGAACGGGGATGGTGAAGAAGTTAGAATACAGAGTTGATGCGCGTGTTCTGAGGTGGTTCGGGCACATGGTGAGGAGGGATGAAGGGAGATTTGTGAAAAGGGCGTTGAAGGCAGAGGCGAGTGGATGTAGTCCTAGAGGGAGACCGAAGTTTGAGTGGATGGAGGGTGGGAAGAACTCGTCAGGTAGGAGTGACCTGAGTGTAGAGGTAGCAAGAGAACGTGCTATGAATCAGCGCGAATGGAGAATGATTGTGAATGGATGATTTTTGACGCTGCCCTGTTGTGCTTTCCCGCTCTTGGAATCTCGTTGAGAGACGGGATGGTCGTATGCGGTGCCCAGTCATCATGACGCGGCAGGTGTAAACCAGTCACTCTGTCGGGCCCTGCTGCCGACACTGACCTCGGACCGCACTCATAACTCGTAGGGTGTGTTGCGGGGTCTCCCGGCAGGACCCTCTAGCGCAAAAAAACTACGTTGTGTGAGTGTAAGGGTATGATTGGAGGGTGAGGGGCGCCTTGTCGTTGGCCACCCCTCTTTCTGGGGGATTCGGCCTAGTGTCGATCTGTCCCATCTCTTCTGCAAACACCGCATGGTACTCTGATCTCTCTTAAAAAAGTACAGAACGCGGCTGCACACAGACCACGCCCATTTCTCACCTGCTTGATGAAACCAAGGCCCTCTCTCTTAAACAGCATCTAGATATGAGAGAAACTCGTTTTTTAAACAAAATTGAAGACACGACACATCACTGCCACCACCTACTGAATTCTCGCTAAACCAGCAGACACGGAAATCGAATTTGTTCCCGTACCGATTACTAACTGGTTGGTCCCTAGTTTGTGCTTGAACCTTAAACCGCACGTTTGCTTGCATTGTTTGTGATATTTGACATTTGCCGTATTTTAAAATCAGTAAAGCCGGTCAAGAGGCCTTCAAAAGTGAGTTCCCTGGCCCCCGGCGCGAACCAGGGGGCCGATGACGAGTAGAAAGAAATCGATTCAGGAGGAACCAGCATCCCCTCCAGAGCGAAGAAGACCAAGAATCCAGCAGGCAAGAACGTAAGACTCTCCAAGATGACCAGCGCCACCTCAACCGAAGATGACCGGAGAATCGACCGCATCGACGAGTTAACCAGGAACGTCCAGGAAATCAGGAATCTACTAAACCAAGCAACCGGCCTCTCTGAGCAGGAAGCAGAAGTTTTCGCCGCAGAACCTAGCACAATTGACGATCCTCTAACGAGGCTCTGGGGTCATCTCAAGGCCATTTTTCTCCATATCCACGAACTCTTGAAGAACCGACAAACTAAAGAACCCGCAACTTACGCAAGTACCTCTACTTCTACGTCCGACTACAACTTCGAAGACTCCCCACCCCACAAAAACCCCAACCGAGCTTCGAGGGCTGCAAGGAGGAAGTAATACACGACCTTTAATTAACACAACTTGTTCAACAATAGGCGTTGGCGAAGCTAAAATCGCACCTAAGATTACATCAAAGAAGTGAGACCACCACAGCCCTAATACTAAGATTCAACTGCCCTACTCCACTTAAATACCTTGACTCCAAAACGAAGGTTACACCATTCGAAAGACGTCCGATGCGATGTTATAAATGCCAGAAATACGAACACACGAGAGGAAACTGTAATGGTAAGCAAAGATGCTCATACTGCTCCCAAGACGACCATGACGAACGGGAAGATCCTCAGTCGTGCCAGTCCTCTTGAACCGCACTGCTTTTACTACAACGTAAACGAACACCCTACCGGAGATAGATTGCCTAGAGGATGAGACAAAGAGAGCGATCCTCCAATACCAGATGGATCACGGGGTCGGGCGACGAAAGGCTAGTCTCGATGTGCTCATCCCAGAATCACCCTCCTACCCAGGAGAACAGACAGGCACCGTTCCTTACCCACTTTCTCATAACGCTCAAAGAAAGTGATGCAAGCAAAGTGGCCTTTTCAACTAATCCATTTATAATGATGAAGTCACTCACCGAACAACTTGGAGGAAGACTAAAAGACATTCAACAACAGGGAGAGAAATATCTGGCCTACGTTGTAGAACCTGAGCAAAGTAACGCTGTACGAAAGATTACCCACATGAACACAACTCAAACTTACAATTGAAATACATCCGTTCGTCACCGATACCAAACGGATTAAATACACCTCCCGTTATACGCCTACAACAGATCTCGGTGCTTTCGCTGAAGGTCAAGCTGAAGACTAAGGAGTTTCCGAAGTCCGTCAAGCAAGATGTATAGCATCACGTAACGCAAGTTCTACGGCATACCAAATTACCTTCCCGGGACACGATGCACCGGAATTCATAGCAATCCCGGGTGAACAAGAAGAACCAAAACCTACCCAGTCGCAACATGGCCCCCAATGTGCAAAAAATGCCTTGAATACGGCCACGTCATCGCATACTGCCAGCCACATACGCTCTAACGTTGTAGGAAGTGCGCCGGCGAGCACGACAGAAAAGGCTGCACAGTTAGCCACCCTAAATGCTACCACTGATCATGCTTCCATGAGGCAGGCGACCGCGACTACCAAGTATACATGGATCAACAAGAAATAACAATCACACCAAACGAACGCAGAGTTACACGGAAACAAGCCATCCGAATCTGGAAAGACGATAACCCGAACCGCCTTAATTATGCCAAAGTAGTCAAATTGTCAATTCAACCAAACTCCCCCGACGATATCCACACATCGTCAGGACAACATCGTAACAAGACTCCAACACTCCTATCTGGCTGCAGTGCTTCGCCACTCAGCCCAGCGACCGCCCCTGCACTTGAGATGCATAGTCCTAGAAATAATTCCTGCGGTGGCTAGGAGGACGCCGAGATGAATGCATCCCCCGCAGTCGACCACGCAGCACGGCTCACTACTATAAAAACACAAAGGCATAGAGATGAAAAAGCCTCCAGGCGCCACTGAGCAAAAAGATCTGTAACAACTCGCAAATAACGTCTCGCCAGGACAAGAATCCAGAGCTACCCCCCCTGTCTCAAATGCGGCTTCATTCGTGGGAAACCACTGCGTGAGACACAAACCCCCGTCAACAAACCCGACTCACAAACACGCCCCCAGCGAGAACGATCACGGCCTTGACGATGGCGCTTATAAAAACTATCTCGAAAAACTCACACGCGAGACCTCTGAACAACCAGTCATTTTACCTGGCCCAAATAGCTTGCAGTCTACACAACCACCCACGCAGATCAAAACGGCTACCCCAGAAAAAGAGCGCTCTCGCTCACGAAGAAAACACAAAGAGCACAAACCCTCGTCCTCTCACAAGAGCACTGGCAACCACTACCGCAGTAATCACAGCAGACCGCCTTCTACGAAAGGCCGACAGTCCCGTGAACACTCTCGACCCGGAACCCCAAGGCACACTTAATAACGCGAAAACCACGAAAGCTCCAGCAAATCACGCGACCGCTCTAGATCATCAAGGTCTGAGTGTGAACAGCTTTCAAAATGGACACCAAAATACTTCAGTGGAACTGCCAGGGACTCGGAAACAAGAAAGACGAATTACTATTCCTAATCGCCACCCATTAACCTTTGATGGTAGGCCTCCAAGAGATCAAACTCAGTGAGACCGCCACCCTCAGAATCCCCCAATATATCATACACTGCCGCGAAGGCCACACCAACGTGACTGCTCACGTCGGAGTGGCACTTATGATCCACTAAAGTGTACCTCACCTATACTCCTCTTTGGAGACTTCAACATCCCCCCACCGGGGATGCGTGAGTACAGACTGCAGGAAATTGATATTGGCTAACACCTTATACACTCACAACCTGGTCCTTCTAAACGACGGACAACCCACCCGAATCACCGCCGAAAGGGAAACTGCCATCGACTTATCCATATGCTCCCACACTCAGGCATCCCAACTCGATTAGGGAGTTTTACCTTCAACACACGACAGCGACCATAACCCAGTCATCATATCGCTTCTTACCAACCAACCAAGAAACCCTGCTCCTCAAGAACTTCGATTCAACTACCGGAAAGCCAGCTGATTGGAATACTCGGCACACGTCGCGTGGAGCGATACGGATGACATCCTCGAAAACATTTTGGAACACGACCCCGTCGTCCAACCATACGAAAAATTTCAAGCGGCAGCCGAGGCAAGCATTCCACAACATGCCCTTTCAACCTTCTTTCCGAAACCATGGTGGTACCGAGAGGTGCAAGAAGCGAGAGATAAGCGTGAAAGGCTATACAATACCTACCGACGCGCACGGTCCCCGAGGAACCGAATAGCGTGGAAAAGGGCATCTGCTGTATATAGAAAACTTCGAGTGGAGAAGAAACGAAAAAGCTGGGCTCAGTTAGTCAACACTATTAACCGAAACACCCCCCTCACTCAGGTGTGTGAAAAAATCTGACGTATCCAGGGAAAACTCGATCGACCTATCAACGTTCTTTCAGACGGAGGCAGAATTTATACTTCTCACGCGGAAATCGCAAATAAACAAATTCTGACTTTTAGCCTGATATCGCAATCATCAAACTACACGGCTGCTTTCCAACGGGAAAAGGACTTGCGAGAAAGTGAACATCTTAACTTTACTTCTAGAAACGAAGAGGCCTACACAAACCTTTCTCCCTTCACGAACTTCAGTGCGCCAAAGACCATACACGTCAAACTTCACCCGGGCCGGTCCGGGTGCACATCCACATGATCAAGAATTGCTCAGATGGCGCCCGTGAGCACTTATTAGAAGTGTTGTTCAAACACACTGTATCCAAACTCATTTTTTCCCGAACAATGGCGGGAATCTAATTATCCCAATATCCGAAGCCGGGAAATTCCATGGTGACCCACATAACTAACGCCACATTGCTCTCACCAGCGTCCACTGTAAGACTATGGAAAGAATGATCAACTCGCGCCTTGTCGACTACCTTGAAATGCATGCAGGCCTCAAGAGCATCCAGTGTGGCGGCCGCAAGCGCCACTCTACGACGGACCACCTTGTAAGACTGGAATCTGACGTTGGACATTCATTTGTCCGAGGGACACACGTGGTTTCCATATTTTTCGACGTGGAAAATGCATACGATACTACCTGGAAATAAGGCATCATGAAGGATCTCCACCGCAAAGAGCTGAGAGGCAACTTACCACGTTACATCCACCAATGCAGAATCGCGCCTTCAGGGTTAAGGTCGGCGACACACTGTCACCATCCTATCCGCAAGAAATGGTCGTTCGTCAGCGAAGCGTCCTCAGTGTCACTCTTTTTATACTCAAAATCGAGCAGATAGCAGACATTCTCCCGCGCGACGGAAGATTGCTTTCACCACTAAACGTGGACGACTTACAAACAGGCTTCAGGCACCCTAGGCTAGTGTCTGAGTTTGGTAGAGTGTGTGAGAGGAGGAAGCTTCGAGTGAACGTGGGTAAGAGTAAAGTAATGAGATGCTCGAGGACTCTCAATGCGAGCAAAGCTAGTGTCACCATAAATGGAGAGCTTTTGAATGAAGTTCAGCGTTTCAAGTATCTGGGATCCCATGTGGAGATAACTGAACTAGTGGAAACTAAAGTGAAGGAGGGGTGTGAAGTGTTGGGCGCACTGAAGAGTGTAATGAACTGTAGGACGTTGGGGATGAAAGCAAAGAGAGGGCTGTAAGAGGGTGTTGTTGTCCCAACTGTGCTCCACGGGGCTGAGACTTGGAGGGTGAGAGCAGAAGAGAGGAGAAGGTTGAATGTTTTCGAGATGAAATTTTGAGGAGCATGGCTGGAGTAATGATGAGGGACCAGAGCACCAACGACGTGGTTCGAATCAGAACAGGGATGGTGAAGAAGTTGGAGGACAGTGTGGATTCACGTGTTCTGAGATGGTGCGGGCACATGGAGAGGATGGATGAAGGGAGATTGGTGAAAAGGGTGATGAATGCGGAGGTGAGTGGTCGCAGGCCTAGAGGTAGACCGAAGTTTGGGTGAATGGATGGTGTGAAGCAGGCGTTGGAAAGGAGAGACATAAATGTGGAGATGGCAAGAGAGCGTGCAATGATCAAGCGTGAGTGAAAAATGGTTGTGAATGGTTGATTTTGACGCTGCTCTGATGTGCTTTGCCTCCTTTGGCATCCCTCTGTCGGGACGGTCGTGGGGTCCGGTCATTATGACGCACCGGGGGTAAACCAGTGAAAACTGTAGGGCCCTGCTACTGACAACAGATCCTCGTTCTGCACCCGTGACCCTGAGTGTTTGTTGCGGGGGTACCTGCCGGACCCTTCAGCACAAAAGGGCTAAGTAGTGTGAGTGTAAGCGTATGAGGGTGTGAGGTGTGCCATGCCGTCGGCCACCCCCCTTTCTGGGGGATGCGGCCTAGTGTCTGTATCTGTCCACGTATAGT